>SNQJ01S0033711.1:31538-44363 GCA_010110895.2 Picea sitchensis
AATATATGTCTTCCATTTGGTCGAGGCCATGATGAATCTATGCCATAGATCATAGTGGGTCTCATTTGAATGAGACCAAGTGAATAGGTGATGTCATCATGACATACCTTTCTAACTAGGATCGCGAATGTGTTTAGAGAGGTTATGTTTCAACCAGTGAATGGATGAAGGAAGAAAAGGGGGATCCCCGATCGTACATTGGGATAAACATTGTTAAACCAAAATTGTCAGATCCATGATATCGTGTGATCTCAACCATCCATTGGGGGAGGCTAATCAGAATGGTCATAGAACCTGAGAAGGTTTGACCTCAATGAGACTGCTAAGAGAATTAATCTAGATCATTGGTCGGGGGAGGTAGTGGGCGTCGATGTGTAATCATCGTCAATTTTCCACAACATTACCATTTTCCCAAAGAGTTTATAGTGGGAGGTGATGTCAAATCCACGTGGGGATCCACACATCCAACGAGGGTGACACCACATGTCAGAATCCTTGGGTCGATCGACGCTATGAATGTGATATGAAACAAGTACAACATATCTCGTCGAATTGGAAATGGATGTGGTTGGGATGATAGGTGTCATATGGAGAAAAACCGAGACCAAGGAATGCACATGGAGGTGGCTTGGAGGACCAACAAACTAACCCTAAATCCTGACCCTTAGATCTTAGGGAAGAGATCTGGATCATCCGTCGCATGACGATTTTCGGAGTTCGCTCCGGGAAAACACTCTTATATTGGATTTATGAGGTGTCACGATGGTCATTGATCCATCAGAGTAGAAGGAACCCTAATAATGAATCCTAGTCATCTATCACAAGGGGTTATTCATAGTGGATCACAGGGATACACCTTGAGGATGGACTTCGAGGAGAATATCTAACTGTTGGTGCGTTAAGCAGGGACTCCAAGGAGGAGACATAACTGTTGATCATTCAAGGGAGGGGGAGTTTCGAAGGGAAATCATGGCCACCCATCGCAATAAACCTATGTATTGGGTCAAGGTGTTACCCTCCAGGGGAGAGGCTCTGAGATGAAATGTTGGTTGTCGATCGGGTAGGAATGGAAACATTTCGAGACCTTATTCTGACCATTCATCACAAGGCCCATTTCAGGGTGGAATATGGACATGAACTCTAGCAGGGATGATTTGATACATGACTCCGACCATTGATCTACCAAAGTACAAAGGACCCCATAGAAGATCTGGATTGTCCATCCTTAGATGGATACTCATGCAATTAATGGGAAATGTATTGTGTGTCATGTGAAAAGGAGGCTACGTGTCATAGGGATATGATACATCCAAGAAAATATCGATCCAACCCTAACTTTCCATTGCCAATTTCAGGTATCGACAGATCTTTTGGAAGAAATGGCCAACAGACTTGTCCATCGGAGTGTGTGTGGTAAATGTCATAGAAACACCCCGAGTGAAGAACCCTGAAATCTAAGGACTGTGATAGAAATTTTTTGATAAAGCATGGGAAGGGATATGATGAGGCTAATGCCACATATGCACCACAACATGGATGACACGTGGTGGTGAAGTGGCCCAAACTTTGAGAGGCTATAATTTTTTATCTAAATCTGCATTTTGAGTGATATTACAGTCATTGGAAATCCCTTGTCAAGAAAAGGACGATGAAGCCATCAAAAGGGGGTTTGATATTGGTTAAGGAGAATGAAATTTTAATACCCCATTCCCTCAAAAGCTACCTATGGGATTGGGTGTGTTACAGATTGGTATCATAGCAAGAAACTACAATTGACCTTCTTGGGCTCACTAAAAGAGTCAAATGAAATTTATTAGAGAGTTATAAATGGGGAGGGCATGCTAAGATACCCTATCCATAAGGGCCTATTGGTTCCTGACTATGTGACCGAGTGCTTAAACCTAGAAATACTCTACCCTTGTTATGAAGTGGTATTCTCTCATGGAAAATTGAGAGATATGCAGGTGATAATAAAATCTACCTCGAGAGTGCAACCATGGAATTATCAACCACCACGTGTCTATAGTGAATGTTGCAAAACCATCAGCGGAGAATAAGTCTCTTATTAACTCGTGTGTAACTTGGGTGGACACTTGGGATCTAGAATGTTGATCTTTAGTGTAAACCTCGACTACATTTAGGGTATATATCGATGAGGATCGTTGATTTGACCGTGATCAATGAGCATGATGTTTCCTTACCCACTAGGGATTTAACCACAAATACTATGAAAAACGATGCATCTTGATCGATTTATTGATCTAACGGTCCTCGAGTCTCGAATTTACACGATATATGGAATTCAATGGATGTTGATGTGTAGACAATAATGCCTGATATCTCCATACTGATAATGTTCTTGTGTTAACATTATTTGAACTTTGATTTAAATATTAATTACTATAAAGAGGGACACAATTATATGTTGTTTTTGCATGATCAAATAGGGTTTGCGTGTTGTTGTTAATTATGAAATTTGTTGAAGCCAAAATTTCCATTTACAAATTTTTAACTATGTTGTTTTTAAGTTAATGGACCAATCAAATAAAAAAAAATTGTTGAGCCCTAGCACTTAACTAGTCAGAGACTTCCTAGACAATATATAAAATAAAGGATGGTGACCCACCATCAATGGGGAGAGAGTTCCCATAACAAAGAGGAATAATGTGATGAAAAGAGAATGGTAGAAACCCCTCCAAGCATGGCTAAGACTGTCAGAATTCTCAAATCAATTTGCAAGGATTTAATGATGACAATGACTGGCTAATGAAGGAGTGGGAAAAATAGGATGAAATTAATGTAGTCCTGATGCAAATCTTGTCACACATGGAAAGGTAGTTGCAACATGGGCTAGCATCCAACAACATTGAAAAACACTAGCCTCAAAAAACTCAGAGTCTACCTGAGATGCAAAGGCACAGACTTGAAAGAAACAATGGAAGAAGAAACCCTCATAATAAGGCTCATCATGGATCCAAAATTCATACTAAAACTAGAGACTCATCTGAGGATTCCTCTAGTGAAGGAGTAGAAAGCTCCAAGGAACTGTCCAATAGTGAGACCAATTCCCATTCCTAGAAGAGAGGGAAGAAGAGGAAGCACTCCAAGGGCGGTGACACTGAAGAATTTAAGAAAACCAAGCTGCCTAATTTTGATGGAGAAATCAAAAAGGGAGAAGAGGCAGAAGCCTGGATACTTGGCCTGAAGAGGTATTTTATAGTTCATAACTAGTTTGAGAACTCAAAAGCCTGAACATCTCTATTCAATTTGAATGGAAAGGCCCTTGTTGGTTTAATGAACTATTCTTTCCTACTACCTGCTTTGTTGACCCAGGGTTCATATCTTTCAGGGTACCAGCAAAGACTAAAACTATCGGCCCTTCTGGTAAACCAGAAGGAAACACAGTACACAGAATGCACTGCGTAGTCTCACCCTAGATAGCTTTAAATGGGTGGTTGTAAGACTCAGGTGTTTACAGCCTACGATTGAGCAAGAGAGATGGAATCTATATTCTAAGCCATTTATTCTAACTTGTGTTACAAACTAATATTTTAACCTCCATGGAATCTTTTCTTGATATCTCAACAACAGTTAAACAAGCAATATAATAACTCATTCATTCATTAATTGTAGCGTTTAACTACTAAAAGTATGACAAATATATACATGCATTCATCACATTACACATGTATTACCATGGTTCACCCCCTCCTGAGCTACATCCACAAAGATTTGGCTCTTGGCTCTCTTATTATGGTATTTCTGCAATTCTCGCGCCGCATGCCTACAACTCTCCTCAGATGGGTAAGATCTATATGAGGCGAAATAGATCGCACCAGGATCCTCGGCCTGTGATTTAATCCTCAATATCTACCTTCTCTCCTCCACTCTAGTTCAATCACTTTACAAAAATATAGTTCACCTCATCAAAAACATTACATAAAAATTGAACCCTCCTATGATACCTGCGTATCTCTATATATATATCTATCTGGATCTTCATCCATTTACACAAAACCTTGCAAAAATCCTAACCCTGCTGTCATTAGGTATTCCTTCTCTGCATGCATGCTTTTCTTCCTTCCAGTTTTCGCCTCCTTCTTACATGTGCACATGATGTGCTTCTTACTAGTTGTTGCTTTCCTCTTGCACACTTTCTTTCCTACGATTTCTCTTCCAGCTATCATTCTTCTTTGTGCACACTTTATTTCCCACTTCGACCTGTTGCCAACATGCCCCCAACACTAACATGTGACTCGTCCCAAGTCACCTAATCTTTCTGAGCTACCTCGATCTCCTCAATGATCGTCTGGAACTTTTCCCTCAACTATGTTTCTTTTATCAATGTCTGCACGGTCTTCTCCTTAATGGTATCCACTACTTGAAATGCCACTTCATCGCTTAGTAATCCTGCACATTTTTCTTGAGTCTATGTCATATGTGTTCTAGTTTCTTCTGCCTATGCAAATAATTCTACTACCCATTCCTGTAATGGTTCTATTTGAGCCCAAGGCTCCTGTTTCTATGTTTGCGCAGTGATAAGTTTTGTCTGCATCTTTTTCAACTCTTGCATCCCCTTGACGCATTGTAGGATTGGTATGGTCTTTTGCCTCTGTTTGAGTTCTTGGATTGTTGCATTGATCCTTTCTTCTTCCTTGTCACAACGTTGAACCTGTGGATCCTCCTCCAGTCTTATCCAAAGTTGTGCTACTTTATCGAGCAAGTCAGCGTCCGTGCTAACCTATTTCTCCATCTCCTGTATTTGTGTTGTTTCTTTCTACCTCCTTTACTCCTTTACTACCTGTGAATTTGCTGGTGTGAGCTGTTCTCGGAGATCCTCGATCTCTTTCTGGTATTGAGCAATTGCCTGCGCAATCTGGTCGATCTTTTCTGTGGATGGGAGTTCGTTTCCTTATGAAGTGCTTGGAAGTTTTCCAAAAATTTCTCCCACTCTACATTCCAATTCGTTCCTACGTTCTCTCTCCTCCCGAGTTTCAAATTTGGCCTGGTCACAACATTTTTCAAGTGCTTCCTGCTTCTTTGTTTCTTTTCGTAGCTCGACTAAGTTTTTATGTGCCTGAGACTGCATCTCATGGTCGACCCTGACTTGCAATTTGTATAGTGCTCTTGATGGAATCTGAGTCAAGACCAATTGGATGTGGTCCAAATCCTTCAGTGGTTTTTTTCCCACGATTTCGTCCATTCGTAGCATGCTCAGTTTTATGTAGACCATTGCGTGTGTGTGTGGCAATGGGAGGGTTGTGTCTCATTCTTCTACTTCCACTCTTTCATTGGTTTGTGTTGTTGAAGGATCTATGCCTCTACTGATACTTTCTCTCCGGGCCTCCCTGAGTGTCCTGAGGATTTGTCCCATTTCTGCCAGCTCTTTTTGCAGTTTATCCCTGTGATGTGTTGCATGATCAAAGTCTTCTAATAGACAATCTTGGACCATTCTAGTGATCATTTCTCCATCATCCTCCATGATTGTATAGTTCGGTGATGCTCGTTGCACCTTCGATTTCTTGCATGTGCCTGCTGCCTGTACAGTTGGTCTCTTAGTTCCCGTTGGTTCCTGTGTGATGGTATTTGGGGCTATCTCTTGCGCTTCCTTAGCTTGCTTCGGTTGTTCAGTGGTCTCTTTATACCCCTTGTGGGTTACTATCTACTTTGACCCTTCGTTTGCCTGAGTGGGATTGTTTTGGCACGTCCTTGGTTTCTTGGGAATTAGGATTTGTGGAGGTTGTGTTTCCACCTGCGCTGCTTCTCCTTCTGCAGGTCCTTCCAGTACTTCCTAGGGAATGGATGGGATCCTCCATGCGTCAGGAAATTCGTTGATGACCATGTGTATATCACCTTTTATGATGCAGTAGTGCATCGATAGCCACTGTTTATCTAGATCCTGCCTTGGTTGTATCCACATGGCTTGACATGTAGCCCATATGTTAGCAATGCCCCCATATCGCGCGACAGCCTCTGGTGTTATTCTCCATGATCGGTTGATAGCTTCCTATATGTCCCATAGGTATGCTTCAAAGATGATTCCATTTTCCCTCTTATACTTGGCCTATGGCCCGGATCTCAGTAATAGATATCTCGCTCCCATTGGCTGTGGTCTAGTACAAAAACCTACATATTATTGTTCCCGCCATCCCATGAAGGCTATGAGGGTGAGAAGAGATGAGTAATGGAATTATGTACCGAGGTCCTATGCATCCTTGCACACCACTTGGAACAAGTTTAATAGATAAGGCTCCCAGCTCATGAAAGTGCCTTCTGTGCACTGAGCTGCAATTGCAATGACTCCCACTGGTACTTTGTCTTTGAAGAATTTTCTTAACAGTTTGTAGGCTAAGATATTTTCACCCATTTTTGTTGTTGTATTGCTGATCCGCTTGATTATAATGCCTCTTGTCCCCCGGTGGTACCATATTTCTTCTTCATTTCCTCTGCTAACACTTTCTCCTTGGATTTATCATCCATAATCAACGTGGGATCCATACCTCGGTTGGGTAGTCCTGTTATCAGCGCGATAAGCTCAATAGTTCAGCCATATATCCCCTCCATGCATGATTGCTGACAACTTCTTAACGCATGTTTTTGCATACTAGCCTCTGCCAAAATGTGGGAGTTTTAGCAACCCTAAAATGCCTATTTTGTCCAGTCCAACTACCCACTGATATGGCTAGAATATTGTTTCCCCAAGTTGATTGACCACTATGTTCTGCATAAAAAACCTCGACGCAAGTTCTGAGTACTTGGTTTCATCTGATACGTCATGGTTGGAATGCTTGAGCTTCCCGACGTGACCCAGTAGCTACGGATCTACCTGTACTCCCTCTGGTATGCATGGTAGCACAATTTCTACTATCAGTTTCTTGCGAAGTGAGCTTGGTATCATAACTCTGTCTTCCTACTATGGTGGTTGGTACGAAGTTCCAACAACTCCTGGTTTCTACCCTATAAGCTATTTTGGCCAAGCCGAGGTAGTTCCCGTAGTCTCTTCTGTTGGTTGACCTAGGCTAGGTACCTACAAATTGTCTGGTTTCCCCTCTGATCCTTGATTCTGTGTCATTTCGTTAACTTCCACGGTTGGTTCAATGCTTTCTAGTTGCACTTCTTGTTGGGTTTCCGCTTCCTCGTCTGAGGTTCTTATGCCATTGTTGGCATGTCCTCTTTTGTTTCCTCTTCTTGTGGTTGCTCAATCTCTTCCAGTATTAGTGTAGAGTTCACCAGTGTTATCTCTAGGAATGGGATCTCATCGACATCAATGATCTCTGGCTGCTACTGCTCATTTTATTCCAGCGGTCCTCGTGACTTAGTTTGAACCTGGTCGGTTTGGCTATCTTGCCTATTTCGACGGACTTTGGTGGTGCCATAGTGGTGAGTGTCGAACGTTTGCTGAGTTTGAAGGACTGTGGTGAGATTTGTGGTCTCGCTTTGTTTGTTCGGGTTGCTGGTGCTCTCTCTTTGTTCTCCTTTCGTGAATAGACTAGTTACTTCCATGCTCGCATGTTGTATGGGCTTGTCATGAATCTTATCGAGGACGCTTCCTCCATGATGCGATTAATGCACCATAACTATGGGTTCAATGCATCTATGGTAGTTTCATACTTTCCATTACATTTACTTTGCCATTTCCAGTTGGCGTGTTTAATGTGATGTTCCATCAGTCCTTGCCGTGCCTTAATTCCACTTAGTGTTATCATGTCATCCTAATTTTTTCAACTTTCCATTTCTCGCTCATTTTTCTTTGGCATGTAACCTTTGTTCTTGCCTTTGCTGCATTCGTGTTTCGAGTGTCCTGTGGCTTTTTTTTTTTTTTNGCGTAGTGGGTGGTCGACTGTCCTTGTATAGATTCAGTCGACTTCCTTTGATCATTCATCTGAGGTCTTCTCCTGCTAAATCTCTTAGTTGTACAACTCCACCGTCTGTTACATATTTTAACTCGTATGGTGCTAACCAATGCATTCTCAACTTTCTTGGGTGTTGGAATGATTTGTTGTCATAGAGCAATACTAGATCTCCTTCCATGAAGGTCTTCTTCTTGATGTGTCGATCGTTCCATGCTTTGTCTCTGGCCTTATGCACTTGTTGATGGAATCCTGCCAGGATTCGGTCTTCCTCCATTGCTAACAATTGGTTTAGTCTTTCCTGTATTGCATCGCATTATGTCATTTGTGTGATAGTTTCTACGTGTAAGCTGGGTACTAAAAATTCTAATGTCACTACCGCTTCTTGGCCATAGACTATTTTGAATGGTGCATGCCTTGTTAACTTATTGCATGTCATCCTATACACCCATAATTCTGCTAGTACTTTGAGGTCCCATTCATCTCTATTGACGTTATAGATCTTTGTCAATGCGTTCTCTAAAATTTTTTTGAAGGAGTCTACTGTGCCATTCGCCTATGGATGATACGATGTGTTTTTCTGGTGGTGAAATTCAAAATCTTTGAGCATCGTGTGGATGGTTCTATTTATGAAATGCGTGCCTTCGTCACTCATCAATACTCTTGGACACCCAAACCTAGTAATTACTTGTTCAAATAAGAAGTGTGCGGCTATCTCTGCGCTGCAGTGTTTTACCGGTGCAACTTACACCCACCTTGTTAGGTATTCAGTTGCGATGATGATATATATTGCCCCTGTTCATTTGGCTAGTGGGTTAATTGGTCCCACAAAGTCTATTGCCCATTTATCAAATGCCTGTAATGTCACTTGCGGTTGTAATGACATCTCATCCCTTCTATTGGGTTTGCCTACCCTTTGACAGACATCGCATCTCCGACAATACTCTTTCGAGTCTCTGTGAATCGTTGGCCACCATAATCCTACATGGAGTACCTTCTACATGGTAGCTTTTCCTGTATAGTGTCCTCCTACCAATCCCTCATGGGCTTCTGCTAAAATTCTTGGTTGTTTGTGCTCTAACATGTACCTTCGTAAAATGATATATGTGCCCATTTTATATAGATGTCCTGCGATCAATTGATAGTTGGCTACATGAACTACCAGGTTCTTCTTCTGCATGGTGGTATATTCTTGCGGCGCGGTACCTATGCTCAAGTACTAGATGATCTCTATGAAGTATTCATCAACAATATGTACTGAGAATAATTGGGCATCCAAAAAGTTGTCTTCTAAGTTTGTGGGTTCTTCTCCATTTGTGACCCGTGATAGGTGGTCAGGTCCTGCATTTATTTTTCCTAGTTTGACTATTACTTCGAAGTCAAATTCTTGAAATACCAGTAACCATCGACAAATTCTCCCCCCCAGCACTGGCTTGCTGACTAGGTATTTTAGGGATGAGTGATCTGTAAACATATTAAAATGCTTTCCCAATAGGTAGTGTATGAACTTATGCAATGCATAAACCATAGATAGGATTTCTCTTTCCGTCGTGTTATAATTCTATTCCAAGTCTGATAGTTTTCTTCTTGCAAATGCTATCAGGTGATCCAAGTATCCTTCTCCTAGCTGTGCTAATGTAGCAACAAGTGCTATCGTTGATGCATCTACATGCACATGGAATGTCTTTACCTAGTTTGGAAATACTAATATTGGTATAGGGACCATCTTTTCCTTCAGAGTATCCAGACCGTGTTGACACTCATCATTCCATTGGCACTTTGTATCCTTTCTTAGCAGTTTCTCCATTGGTGTTGTGATCTACGCATATCCTTTGATAAATTTCCCGTAGTATCCTGTGTGTCCTAACGTTGCTCGTAGCTAGCAGACTATTTTTGGTGTTGGTAAATTAATGATGATTGCGATCTTTTCCGGATTGATCAATAGCCCCTGTTTGCATACTTTATGGTCCAATAGTATCCCAAGTGGTGTTCCAAATATACATTTATTTATGTTTAGTGATATCTGACACTCTCTACATCGTTCTAGCATCAAGCGTAAAACTTCCACATGGTTTTTAAACAGACTTTAGACTGTTCAGTCATCCAGGTATACTTCGAGAAACTGATGGATGAATTCTTTAAATGCTGCGATAACCACTCTAGAGAATATTGTTGGTGCATTCTTTAGTCCAAATGGCATGACTCTATATTGGTAAGATCCCCATTCCGTCGTGAACGTGGTCTTGTATCTGTCCTCCTATGCTATCTTGATCTTAAGGTAGCTTGAGAATCCATTAGTGAATGAGTAAGATTTGTGTCCGCCCACAATATCTAAAACTTCATCCATGAACAGTGTAGGGAATGGGTTGTGTAGGCATGCATCATTCAACTTCCTCAAGTCAATGCATATCCTAATCCCCCTTCCTTGTTTCTTGTCCTGTATGACCATCGGGCTTATCCATTCGGATTTCTCAATTGGTTCGATTATGTCGGATTTGAGCATCCAGTCGATCTCCTCTTCAACTTTCTGTTTATATATGGGGTTCAGTCTATATGGTCACTGTCTAATCGGTCTCGCTTTGGGTCTGAGGGGTATCTTAATCTCTGTAAATGTTGTAGGAAACAAGTCGTTGTATTTGCACAACAACTCTGTGATGGTTTCTATTGTTGGCTCATCCCAGTAGTCTCCAATGTTGGCCATTTTGGGATGTTCAACTGTTTCGATGTTAAGTTTCTTTACCTTGATTGGTGCGGAAATAAATTTTGATTATATGGGTGGTCCCTTCATGTCTCTTTCGCCTTCTACTTCATCAATCTGAATTTCATGGGGGTCATATTCGTCTGGTGCTTCCTCTTGTACATGGTAACATGACAGTAGTTCCTTGACTGTCTACTTATTTCGCTGTTGTTCTTCGGTAATAAGTTCTACTTTTGGTTCTTCAATAAATATGATTCCTCTGATCCATTTCAGGGCTGCAACTATGTTGGGGTTCTCATGCTCGAATGAGAAAGTTATGGTTAAGTTTTGTTTCAATGGTGTCCCTAGTCCTACATATTTCTGTTGTTTGTTGTTTTTCTGTTCTGCGCCGAACCTTATGAGTAGTAACTGCTTACATTGGTACCAATTTGTGATAATTTCCTTGTGTGCACCCCACCATCTTGCGGGTGTGGCCTTGAGTGCTAAATATAGTGCTAGTAGCCTATGGTTCTCTAATATTTCATCTTCATATTGTGTCAAGAATGTTTCCAAATCATTTAGTCCATGGAAACTGGGTGGTTCTTTGATTTCTATGCCTATCCACCATACTGCATGGTCTATTCTTGCACATATTCTCATGGCTAGTTCGTGTAGTCTATGCTGCCAGTTTTCTAACCCGGTGTCTGAATCTATTACGCATGAAGTAATGCTGCACCAACTGAGTACCCCATCTGCAGTTGGGTTTACATAATCATTCTCACGCGCAGTTGTTCTATACAACTATCTAATCTCCTCTAAGTTCAGGCAAGTGGGCTCTACAGACCCCTCCCCTTATGATGGATCCAATGGTGCTATGATCCTGTAATCTCCGGATTCAAATGTCATTTTTCTTATCTTCAAGTTAATTTTGGCCTGGTTGTCAAATGCCCAGTCCAGACCAAGTAGTGTCGGGTATGGTGTTGTGCCATCTACTATTTTGATAATTTCAAAGTCTGCTTTAGTGCACACTCCATCAAGATCTATTGTTACTCCTTTCAATCTCCCTATTGGTAGAACCCTATGTTGGTTGGCTAGTTTTAATTGGACATTTGAGTATCCCAATGTTGGCTCTCCCATGCATTGCCAGGTTTTCTTGGGTAACACATTCACTTCGGATCCTAGGTCCAGTATGATGTCTCCCATATTGAAATCCCCAATGTTAGCATTCAACCTAAATTCCCTACTTGTTCTTCTTCTTGTGTGTAGATGATTGGAAATTTTTGGTTCTAGTTTTTGTTCTGTCTCACTGCTACATTTCTCTAGGATGTTTTGCAATATTTTCACAGATGAAGGATCACTTAACATTTTTATGCATGATTGCAAAAATTATTTGATAGTACTTACTTGTCCCTTGGGTGGCGTTCCGTTGGTATGATCCAATGATGATGACATTTAGTATTCTGGGGCTTCATGCACTAGTTGCATAGTGGAAGTCAACGCTGTGTACACCTTCTGAAATTCTTGTCCAACTTCCTTAAAAGTCTCCTTTTCTTTGGGCACGTCGAACTGCTTTCTTGGTTTGGTGTTCTTCTTTACCCATTGGTTCTGTGTGGGTTCCTATCAGACTACATCGTTTCCTATTTTTGTTCCTCCACGCATGACTATATTGATGTTTTGTCTGTCCTCCCTTTCTTCGGATGAAATCTATTGAACATTCTAGTTGTTCTAGTTCCTCTTTTCCTGGATCTTTACTAATAGTGTTAGACATTCCTCCATCTCGTGATCCGATGCACGACAATACATACAAGTTGCTGGCAGAAGTGGGAATTCCTGTGCATAATGTCCTGGTTGCTGATAGTTGTGACATGTGACTGGTCCTCTGGCACGTCTGAAACCTCCTTTGGCTCATCCTCCTCCTCGGTAGCTTTCTCAATCCCCTCTCGGCGTGTTGTATTGTGGTGCCTGATTATACTGTGCGGTATTATACTGGGTTTTCTGATCCAGGTAGATATTGGTAGCCACCCACCTTTTCCAACTAGCTCAAAACAACTTTATGGCAATTTTGGCAATTTACTATTTTTAGTAGGTTTTAACTTCCGGGGCCATTTTGAAGGCCTAAATGAAGTTTTTTTGAGATCGAGGTTCCCAATGATATCCTAATGAATAATTGAGCCCACAAAATTAATCTCCTCGATGATACCTTTCCAACGAGCTATCACACGCCTAAAACAGAGATCGTATGCAAAAGTTACGACCCCGAGAAGTTGATGCACCAACTTACCCAAATGGGGCCCACAT
>SNQJ01S0033711.1:44413-56583 GCA_010110895.2 Picea sitchensis
TTTTGGATGTCTAGGACTTTTGGCATTCCCGATTATTGTAAAAAGGCCTCCAGATCCTCATTGTAACCATCTTCTTGCGAATGCGAGTAGCCGTCACATCTCTTCTCAGAGATAAGTTGCCACCATTCCAGCGAGTCTTTCACTCTGTATTTTTACAGTCTCTATACATTTCTTTCATTAATAGAAATCGTGTATTACTGTATCTCTGTTTTTATGGTTGCATCTCTAATATATTTATGTTATATTACTGGATATACGCGATATCTCTGTGCATTTCTTTATTATATCTCTACTCTCATTTCGTGCCAAAAATAATTTGGATCAGTTGCGCCGGGTTGTACTGCGGTTGTGTGTTATTATATGGTTGTTGTGCAGTATTGTACTACTACTGTGCAGTGTTGTATGGAGTTGGGGCTTGATTGAATTGTGGTGCTACTTGCCCAGTCATCATTTTGGCCTGTACCTTGTATGCGTATGATGTTCTTTCCCACATCAGCTCCATAGTTCTGCAATCTTTGTCGTCGTGGCCCACTGACTTACAAATGTGCAATAAGATTTTTTTGGAATTGTCTGGTATTTCTGCATCATCATGCAGTGATAAGGGTCGTGACCCAGTTTCTTTCATATTTTTCACCATAATCCTCCTTGTGGTAGCGGGTTTGGCATGCCTATTTCCATATATTACGTGAATGTTGGACATTCATTCTTATGGTGTCCTTTCATCTTGCATGTGGTGCACCAAACGACTTCTTGTTTGTCCTTGTTTTTATTCTAGTTCAACTGAAATGTTAGGTTCTTCAAATCCTCCTTCAATTCTTCAATAGTTGGGTCCATCTGATGGTACCGGTTCTCTTCCAGCTGCAAGGCTGCCTATAGAGCCTCGGCCTACATCTGAAACTTCTGCTGTCGTAAGGGATATTTTAGGTATGGGAGTAGTGAGTTGACAAACAGGTGTCGGTGCTACATCTGGGTCATAAGGTATTTTAACATCCCCTTTAGTCAATCTCCAATATAGACTCTCCTGGTTTATGTCTTATCTGGATCATATCGTTCATGTACTGATCCTCTGAGCTCAACTTTTGGAACTCATTAATCATCAGTGTCTTAATGTTTGTCAGTGTTCTCATCATCCCAGGGGCATTGTTCGTGTCTAGACTCATGTACCACTCTAGTGCACGGTCTCTTAGCGTGATCGCTAGCTGCACAAGTTTGGCATTTTTATCAGTGATCTGTTTTTCCTCCCAGATCTTTGCACAAATGAACAAATGCTTCTAAGGATCTTCTGTTGCTTCTCCTCAAAATTCTGGTAATTTGATAGTGGGATCTTGTCTTTCCATTCTAAATACTGAACTGCTACCTACGACGCACAGTGTGGATACATGACTAGTACTTCCTGAACTAGCTCCTCCAGTTGTTGCTCCCAAGGTAGATGTACTTCTTGCTATCAGACTTCCTCCAAACTTCGGTTGTCTAAATGGTGGTGTTCTCCTTGGTGTATTGGTCACACATGGGTTTATGGGTTCCACACTGACATTAATATGGAAAGGATGGTTATCTTCTCCTCCGGTTCTTGGGCCTCTTGTTTTCCTCTCCTAGGTTGCACGCATGATTTCCTCAATCTACTCCACAACCCGAAGATCCTCTACCTCTTCCTCATTGCTTTCCAAGCCCACCCTCGTGGCCATGACTCTCTTCTTGGTATTCACCTTGTATTGGTAGGGTACTCCGCTACGCATCATTCCTGATGATGCCAAGATCCACTTAAGTTGGTCATCATCCATCAAGATCGGGTCCAATAATTTCTCCTCCTTCTTGCCTTTATCCTTACCTTCGTCCATTTATCCTCTCTCTGTCAATGCTTCCCCCCTTCCCCCATGCACACAGGGAAGTCTAGCTATCTGATTCCATTGTCATTACACCTTTTTTATATAGCAGTATTTTAATATAAGTATACAGTGATCAAATGTACCTTCCGCGGGTTCTGCGTAGAAATTCCTTCTCTGTTGTGTTGTATGACTTCGTTGTGTTGACTGCAAAGTCTGTGATGAAGCCTGCCACAATGCTATCAAGCCAAAATTTGATTGTGCAAGTGAATTTGTTGTTCAGATGCTGTAACTGCTCAACCTATCCTGGGGTCCAATCTAGTTGTTGGATCTAGTTCATCGCATGGTTATCTTTCAACCTTAGTATCCACTTCTGCAGTAGGTGGGGAAAATCACAGAAAAAGACTTTGTGTAACTCCGTAAACACGTATTTATCCAAATATTTGCGAGGTGTGATGCTAGGGTTTCTATTATCTTTCTGGGCAAACTCTAGCTCTTTAGTTCTCGACCATTCTTTTCTCATGCATTCTATCTCATCTGCTCAGTCCTCTCTTGTTCCTCTTAACATGGAAATGCAAACATTTGTTGGTTTAATAAACTATTATTTCCTACTGCCTATGTTGTTGACCCAAGGTTCATATCTTTTAGGGTACCAACAAAACCTAAAACTATCGACCCTTCTGGTAAATGAGAAGGCAACACAGTACAAAAAATGCACTGCGCAGTCTCACCCGAGATAGTTTTAAATGGGTGGTTGTAGGACTCATATGTTTACATCCTAGGATTGAGTGAGAGAGATGGAATCTGTATTATGAGCCATTTATTCTAACTTGTGTTACGAACTACTTTTATTTTCTTTTATATTTTAACCTCCATGACATCTTTTCTTGATATCCCAACGACAATTAACTAAGCAATATAATAACTCATTCATTCATTACACGCAACCTTTAACTACTAAAAGTATGACAAAGATATGAATGCATTCATCACATTACACAGGTATTATCGTGGTTCACTCCCTCCTAGGCTACGTCCACAAAGATTTGGCTCTTAGCTCTCTTATTATGGTAGTTCTGCAATTCTCACGCAGTGTGCTTACAACTCTCCTCAGATGGGTAATATCTATATGAGGTGAACTAGATCGCACCAGGCTCCTCGGCCTATGATCTAATCCTCAACATCTACCTTCTCTCCTTCACTCTAGTTCAATCACTTTACTAAAATATAGTTCATCTCATCAAAAACATTACATAAAAGCCGAACCCTCCTACGATACCTGCGTATCTATATATCTATCTATCGGGCTCCTCATCCATTTACACAAAACCGTACAAAAATCCTAACCCTATTTTCGTTAGGTCCTCCTTCTTTGCATGCGTGCTTTTCTTCCTTCCAGTTGTTGCCTCCTTCTTGCATGCACACATGTTGTGCTTCTTACTAGTTGTCACTTTCCTCTTGCATGCTTTCTTTCCTACGATTTCTCTTCCAACTGTCATTCTTATTTGTGCAAGATTTCTTTCCCACATCGTCTTGCTGCCAATAGCCCCTATCTGGTGGGAGGACCTTAGAGAAAGTGTTTTTCATCTTCAACTTTCTTAATGTCACAAAGGTGACACACTGTTTCATTCCATGGCTTTTTAGGAATTGACAAACAATTTTTTTTCTTATCTTAGTAATGATTATTTAATATATAAAATAATTAATAGAAGTGACTAATAGATATGAAGTGCACAAATAAATATTGATGACTATACATGACAAACTCTTTAATTTTTTAATTTTAATTTTTAAAAATATGACAATTAAAATAAAACTACATAAAATTGTCTAATTACGTTGAAAGACGTACACCTATTGGCAATGGGCACAATTAATCACCTTTTAATGTAAAATTCTAATCTGATGGCTAACAATTGAAGATGTTGGCATATTCTTAGTCGTTCTCCCAATTCAATGAATGTGATTTACTCTTCATAACTTTCTTGTATTTTTGAACGCATCCGTTACTTTTTAACATTTACCTAATCATATTAAGAAATTACTGTAGCACTATATGATTTCCACGTTTAAATTATTAACCTTTGAGATTACCACGTTTAGATTTACTCAATTGTCCAGGCGTTTCATTTTTTGGCTGCACGCACATTTCATTTTCTGTCTTTCCTCACCTATCTGCACGTTTCATTTTCTGGCTACCCGCATGTTTCATTTTCTGTCTTTCCTCACCTGTCCGCGTGTTTCATTTTCTGGTCGTCCATTGTCCATGCATTTCATTTTATATGGATGCATCCAGGTCGAATGGAAGATGGCATCTACCACTACATTTCTATTGTTCTCGTTTAATTCAATGCAAGGATTCTTATTATTTGAATCTATGCGATCACTCACGTTCTTATTGTTCTCGTTTAACTCAATGCAAGGATTCTTATTGTTCTAGATTCTTATTGTTTGAATCTCTGTGATCACTCACGTGATTTTCCTCTCGGCGCTACCTACCATGCGGTATGGTGTGGTCTTATGAGTGTGTTTGGGGCACTTCATGTTTTGCTCAGTTCTAATCTTTGTCACAGTAATCCTAATAAGCTCTCCTTTTTAGTCAGTGTCTTGTGGTTGGTTCTGTTTTTCTGAAAGTATGAATTTATAGACAAACCTTAAAACCCTTATGTGTCTTTCTTACCCTTACTTGAAAATGTACGAGATAGAGGAGAATACTGCCCGAATCCAAAATTCAGGTCCCCACTACATTTGGTTCCTTATATTTTCTCTTATTTTTTTAATGCTAGTGTTTGAATCGATTTTCCTAATAGGTCGATTGATTGTTACTCCAAATTTGAATTAGAATTTGGGTTACGGTCAATGTGTTTAGAGTAATTCCTAAAATAAGATTCGACACTGCCTATATGTAGGTAGCATTTGGATTATATTCAATGTTTCATCCTACAAGAGATGTATAAACTGTTATCTTCATTTTTTTAATGGTAAATTTTTACAGTTAGTTTTATACAAAAGTTTCATAACAATTTTCTTTATTGTCAGCTGGTAATTTTATTTTCAACGATTTTCTTTTACAGGTAGGGCCTCTCGATGATCTTAACCTGTTTTGCAAAGAATTTTCGTAATTTTCATGGCGTTTTGATAATGTTTGACAGGTCTTTGAAGATTCATTGGGCAATAATTAAGTTTGTTTTAATTAATCTGGGGATTTTTACTAGGATGGCGAGTCTAGTGTTTTTACTGTATCAATTAGGATTTTTTTTATAATTAAACTGGAAATTTTTACTGGGTGAGGAATTTTACGAAGCTGAGGGTTTTTACTGGACCGAGAATTTTACCAACCAATACCTTTCTGCGTTTTCTAGCCGTGAATTAGAGACCATGCTAGTCATATTTAACAACCAATCACAAAATAAAAATTTATGTTTAAAAAAATTAAAATTTATTTTTCAATTTAAAGAATAATCAGTATAATAAATAAATTTTGACATCCTATCCTAGTTTGAAAGTTTCAATGTTTCACTTGAAGACACGTGAAGCCAAACATCAACCGCGAGTTTCAATGTTTGACCATTTCTTTGCTTTATTGGAGATATCATCATGTTGATCATTTGTTTACTGTGAAGATATCAACCAATTTTTCATTGTAGTCTATACCTAGCTGTTGAGAAAACCCCTTTGCCACCAATCTTTCTTTGTTCTTTTGTATAGACCTATCAATTGCATGCTTTGTTTTGTAAACCCATTTTACCCCAATGACTTGTTTTTCAATGGAAGGATCCACAAGCTCTCATGTTTCATTACTTTTAATGGTTGCAATCTCTTCATTCATTGCTTTGCACGAAGCTTTGTGTTTTGTTGCATCTTCAAAGAATCTTGGCTCTGGTTCAATGTGAGACATTAAATCAAAGTTAAAGTATCCATAAATTTCATTTAAGGATTTTACCTTTCTTGGTGGAGGACTTGGACTTGAAGCAGAAATTGAAGTTGAAGAAGATGATGGAGTGAATGTAGTAGTAGTACTTGGACTACTGGTTGGATTTGTAGAAACAAAAGATTCATCTTCCTATATAACAATTCTTGGGCATTCTTGTTGCACTACTTGATTCCACTGCCATTCTTCTTTTTCATCAAAAACACACATCACCACTAACCAACAATATTTAGGTTTGTGTATTATACAATTTATAAGCCTTTGTCTCCTCACAATAGCCAATAAAAATGTATTTCACACTTTTATGATCTAGTTTTCTTCTTTTTTCATGACAAATATGAGCATAATCAATACAAGCAATGACTTTCAAAAGAGAAACACCAAGTTTTCTTCCACTCGATGCCTCATATCATATTTTGCACACTTCTCCTAAAAATGTTTGGAAGATTTTTACCTTTCAATGTATGCTCCTAGCCATCTCAACAATTTCCCACACCATTATGTTGAGGAGTATATCCTACTTTCGATTGCCTATATATGCCATTCTTTTTGTAATAATCATCAAAATCATTAAAAGTAAATTCTCCCCTATATCTGTGCATAATGTTTTTAAAACATAGCCACTTTGTTTCTCAACAACAAATTTAAATTGTTGAAAAATAATAAGAGCATAAGATTTCTCTTTAATTAAATACACCCAAGTTCTTCTACTAAAATCATCTACAAAAATAATAAAATACTTATTTTTGTTGAGTGACAAGGTTTGCATTGGACCACATATATCTGCATGTACTAGCTCCAAAGAACACCGATCCAAATTCCCCTCGATTTATTAATTTTTATATGTGGCAAATGTCAAACAAACAGACCAAACAAAGATATTTTCCATAGACCACATTAAGTCAGATTAATTAGAATTTTAACTCGATTTATTATTTTTTATATGTGGCAAATGTATAAAATGTATAGTATGGAAAGTATGAAATTAAATTTCAACCAGAATGAAGTAATATATAAAACAGGATATTACTTCAAGTTCAACAAATAATCGAGGATAAGTTGCCTAGGAATTACACAGTTGAAATTATTGTTTTCTATATTCATGTGTGACAATGTGAAAATAGGTTAAGTAGGTTAAGAGTAATAGGTTAAGTAGGTTAAGCGTATTGAGTGAACAATATATTATTAGTTTTAAATAAAAATTTAGAGGGAAAAATAGAAAACAGATAAGAGAGGGAGAGGTACAACTTTGTAAGGTTTTTCAGTTCAGAGAGCCACCCAATAGGACCACTTGGTTTGTTGTTTTGTAAATATCTGCATAGAAATCAAAGTAAATTTGGTTTTGTAAAAATGGATAACAACTTTAAATAGTTACGAAAATTTCATTGAAAATAAACTTAGAGCAACTCCAACATCACTAAATTGGTGATATTTGGCATTGGTCATGTGGAATTATTATTTTCAAATGACTGATAATTTAAACATGTACATATTGTTAGAGATAATGCCTCATTTATGATGCATGTACCAGAGTTTAGGGATTGGTTTGGTTTGTTGGAGGATGTTGAGAGATTCTCTCAACCTCTCCCTCCAAGAGTGGAATAAGTTGGATCTCACTCCAACTATATATATACATAATGTATCTTTGTTTATTGAATGTAATACAAATTATTATTTTGTGTTTATGTGATATGGTTTCTCTCCATATTCTCAATTTGGTATCATAGGTTGGATGGGCTTAATCCCTCACGAGAGTGACCAGGAAGATGTGATAACCATGGGAGCCTATTCTCTATAAATATGTTTGAGAGTGGAGTGTTTTATTTTCTGTGTGAGGGTCCTGTGTGTGTTTGATTTGAGATTTTTTTTTCATTGGAACAAAATATGCTAGTGTGTTGAGAATTAACTTGTTTAGCTATGTATAAAAAAGGTTTTTTCTTCATGTGATAGAGAACCCACATGCTCATTGTGTGAAATCATTGGCAGTCGTGCTAGTTGATATGCGTGTTGTTCATTGTTATAAAATTGTTTGGAAATTTGGGATGTTGTTGTCTGCTATGAGGACATAGAATGAGTGTTTCTTTTGTAGCCGTGAGAGTAGAAATTGATGAAGGATAAAGGCCGCATTGGTCCGTACGCCTTGTGAGACAAAAGAGAACCACTTATCTACCTACATGAGAATCAATTGGATCGCATATTTGAAGACTAGTGATACGAGCTCCGAGGATATCAAATTTTGGCAAGACATTGGATTGGGGCCTTGATCGATGATTTCTTTCTCCTATTCTCGTGAAGTCAAGGGACGTACTTACGAACTTGATGAACCAATCCAGTGTCACACTTTAAATTCATGCACTTCAATGCTCCCAATTATGTGATTCAAATCGCTCAGTCATGAGACAATCACGTTGAGTATGCATGATTCAAAGAAGGATGCACATAAATTTATTGTGATGATCATCTGCTAGAGTGAAGGAGTCGTCAAGTAGTCACCAACGAGTGTAGAGATCACCGCTATATTACTTGGTTATGAATCATTTTTCTTTGGTTGAAAGATAGAGCCGCCATTAGACCGGATGTCGTTCGGGGAGATACAATTATTTCAATAGATTTACTGCCAGAGTTGTTGATGGACGAGTTGCTACTAGGTGCCGAGGGTTTCAATCTCTCAAATCACTGAAGGGATCTATATGTTATGTTTGTTGTCCTGTGGAATTTTATTAAATTTGTGTAAATTTCATATGATGAAGAACCAATTGCAGGGCATAGTACCATAATTTAAAATTATTGGTTCTTGACTTTCTTCGTGGATGAAAGAACAAATCATTAATTTGATTGTGTCTATATTCTGTCAGATGCTAGTGGAACTTGTTGTACTTCGGTGCTTCAAGATCATCAGTTACAGGTTATCTTGTGAGTTTGTGAGTGTATAAAAGGTCAATTGTATGATTGACTACTGGAAATGTCCAGTAATCATATTATTGTTCTATATAACTATTGAAATTTTCTCTTCGTGGGAATTCAACATATGGTAGTGTATCCATAGGATAACACAGTATCGAGATTGTCCTTTGGGAGGTTGAGAAACACCAGTTCTACAAAGAATGTCAAAGATGGTTAGAAGCTTTTGTACTTTAAATGTGTGAAATGGGAAGCTCGAATGTGTGGAGAAGAAAAGAGCGGAAGCCGGAAGATTTAGAATGGGTGTAAGCGCTGATGAAGACCAGTCAGACAAAGACAAGCGACAAATTTTGTAATTGAGATTTCAATATTGTAAGTTTTCTGTAATATAGGCATTAAGGGGGGGTGTTAGAGATAATGCCTCATTTATGATGAATACTAGAGTTTAGGGATTAGTTTGGTTTGTTGGAGGATGTTGAGAGATTTTCTCAACCTCTCCCTCCAAGAGTGGAATAAGTTGGATCTCACTGCAACTATATATATACCTGATGTGTCTTTGTTTATTGAATGTAATACATATTATTATTTTGTGTTTATGCGATATGGTTGTTTTCCGTATTCTCAATTCATATAAGTAAATAGTGCACAAATAAACTTAGAGAAACTCCAACATCACTAAATTGGTGATATTTGGCATTGGTCCTGTGGAATTATTATTTTCAAATGACTTGATAATTTCATTGGAGATGTTTGGCATTGGTACTTTCTAATTATGATAATTTCAAGATGTACATATAGGTAAATAGTGCACAAATAAACTTAGAGAAACTCCAACATCACTAAATTGGTGATATTTGGCATTGGTCATGTGGAATTACTATTTTCAAATGATTTAATAATTTCAACATGTAAATATAGGTAGGTAAATAGTGCACAAGCCATTAANAGATTTATATGATTTATGAAACAAAATGATAAATTATTTTACTATAATTATTTTTTTGGCGTTAAATTATTCAATTTTTTTTTTGGTTAAATTAAGTATTCAATTCTTTTAAATTAAGTATTTTTATTTTACTTACAATTTCTTCCTTAATTTTTCTTAGTATTTGCAAAATAAATATATTATTTTTTAATTTTTTTTATAAAAAAAATGTTCACTTAAAAACTGATGTATAAAAGTTTTATAAATATTTAATATAACTGATTATTTTAAAAAAGATCATATTAAAAATGAAAAAATATATAAAAATGGAAAACAATATAAATAGACAGAGGAGGAGAGAGACTTACAACTCTTTAAGGCTTTTCAGTTCAGACAACCACTTAACAGTACCAGTCAGGTTGTTGTTTTGTAAATATCTGCATAGTCAGTTAGTTGTTTTGTAAATATGTGCATAGCAACTAACTTAAATTTGGGTATTCTGAAAATGCATAGCAAAATAATAAGTTAGAAATGGAAATTTTTAGTGACCTGATACAATTTGACCCTATTTATTTCATGATTTCAACTTTACAATTTCGTGAAATGGAAATTTTTTCGTGACCTGTTACAATTTGACCCTATTTGATCCTATACTCTAGAACAGAATAATTTGGCACCAAAGTAACTAGTTGATTAGTGTTTTCACATCCGCTAGGGTCTAACATGACATAAACCCAAGAGCATGCCGACTAGGGCTATCCAACCAAATTCACAAAACAATTTTTTATGAAGTGTTTGAGAAGCAGTAGATTGGAAGCGGAAGGATTTAGACAGATGCCTTCTTGAAGTGTTTCAGAAGAAGTAGATTTAGACGGATGCCTTCTTGACGTGGTAGTGTTATTAGCATATGCTTTTCGGTATCTACATATTAGAGATGCATATTAGAGATTCTAGGACTTCTAGCGAAACGTGGAAAGCATTTAAATATCTGTATCAAACTAATAATATGAATCACATTCTTTTCCTAAAGAGTAAATTGTGAAGTATTAAAATGGATATAAATGAGTTTGTTAGTACTTTTTTTGGGTGAATTAAAGAAATGAAAGATAGATTGGGAGATACAGGAGAAATAGTGTCCAACACTGATCTTGTCACAATTGCCCTAAATGGAATGCTATAGGACTATCAAATCTTTATAATAGACCTTGCAGTGAGGGAGAAAGCTCATACTTTTGAGGAACTAACAAGTATATTGTTGCAAGAGGAAGAGAGGCACATGAATTTGAAGACATAGAATTCAGACCTAGCACTATGGACAAAGAAGAGATTCTCTAAAGGGAAACCATGAGAAGGAGGCAGAGGAGGAAATTCATTTCAGAAGAAGTCATTTTCAAAGCCAAATCAAGGTATGCCATCAAATAAAACTGAACCTAAGTGCTTCTATTGTGGTAGGACTGGGCATCTTGCTAGAGAATGTTATAAGAAGAAAAATTATGATGAGGATAGGCATAAAAGTAGAAAACATTAAGGACATTTTGCAGAAGAAAACCTGAATATTGATCCAAAAGATCTCAAATTGTTTGTGTCTAATGTTGCTGTCTACTAAAACTGATGATGTTATTGCATGGTTTGTTGATTATGGTGCTTCAATTCACATGACATGTAACAAGAATTGGTATATAAACTTTAAAGAAACACATAATGGTGCCCATATTTATCTTGGAGATGATTGCTCTTATCAAATCAAGGGATATGGAGATATTCCAGTAACACTTCTAAATGGTATTGTCAGACACATTCACAATGTTGTGTATGTCCCTGGGATAAAGAAAAACTTAATTTTTGTGTCCACCATTACAGATCAAAATATGAAGGTTGAATTCTTCCAGACACATTGTATAGTGAAGGAATTGCAGGATCATTATAGTATTTTTGCATCAAGAGTCAGAGTTGGAGGTATGTACAAACTTGATGTTGCGAGAAAGAATTATCAAGCTTTAACTTCTGCAACTATGCCTACAAAAACTCTTTGGCACCAAAAGTATGGTCACATTAATTATCATGATTTGTTGTTATTACAAAAACAAAGTATGGTTGAAGGACTCCCTATGTTGAAGAATGAGTATGCTGCTTGTGAAGGTTGGGAATTAGGAAAGATGCACAGAGATGAATTCCCCTATGATCCAGATAGGAGAAAAAGATATCTATTAGAACTTGTGCACACTAATGTTTATGGACCAATGTATACAAGGTCGCTAGGAGGTGTTGGAAATACTAAAACAACTGAGAGCGGGGGTGAATCAGTTGTTTATGAGATTAAACCAATTTTATACCTTTTAAATATTATTAATATTCCTTCAAGTGATCATCAACAATATACAGCATATGGACGGTAAAAGTAAAGACCATTAGTCACACATAAAGTAACACACAGAGACAGATTTTCACAAGGAAATCCATAAAGGGAGAAAACCTCTTCTTCTTCAAAATGATAGGCAGCCTTTCTCAGTTCTGTACATCATTTACAATTGAGCACCAACTCAATGTGAGGCTGCTACCTCTGTTTTACAAGCTGCAACTTGTTTGAGAG
>SNQJ01S0033712.1:0-16881 GCA_010110895.2 Picea sitchensis
ATGTGATCCTTCTCATAAGAAAGAATTAATTGACATTATTTCTAAGTATGATGAAATATTTAAGGAACCAAATGAATTACCTCCTAAGAAGGAAATCCAACATGAAATACATCTTCAGCAGGATTCTCCCCTTCCTAATGTGAGCATGTACAGGATGTCAGTTGTAGAGCTGGAAAAGATCAAGAAATAGGTACAGCACTTGTTCGATCGAGGGGTCATCATGCCCAGCTCATCTCCTTGTGGTTCTCCGATCGTGATGGTGCCAAAGAAGGATGGAACATGGCGAATGTGTGTCGATTACCGAGCCTTAAATAAAATCACAGTGAAAAATCGATACACTTTTCCTCATATAGATTATTTACTTGATCAATTAAAGAATGTTGTATATTTCACTAAGTTGGATTTGCGTAGTGGATACCATCATATCAGGGTTGCAGAACATGATGCATGGAAAACTTCCTTTAAAACCAAACAGGGATCGTTTGAGTGGTTAGTTATGCCATCTGGGATTTGTAATGCTCTGACAACTTTCATGTGTGTGATGAATGATGTATTCAGGCCATTTCTAGATCATTTTGTAATTGTATATTTAGACGACATTCTTATATTTAGTGGGACTTGGGATGAACATGTAAGGCATGTAAAGAAAGTATTAGATACTTTGCAAAGGGAAAAGTTGTATGTAAAATTGTCCAAATGTGAATTTGGAAAGACTGCACTAGTGTACGTAGGTCATATTGTAGGAGGAGGACAATTGAAAATTGATCCTTCCAAGATTGATGTAATTGTAAATTGGTCTGAGCCCAAAAATGTAACCGAAGTACGAAGCTTCTTAGGTGCAGTCCAATACTGGAGGAGATTTATTTCAAACTTCTCATTTATTGCAGCTCCTTTGCATTCCTTAACCGGTGTGAAGAACAATTTTCAGTAGGGAGGAAACCAACAAAAGGCCTTCGATACTCTGGAGGAAAAGATCAGTACCGCACCAGTATTATCACTACCGAATATTCAGTGGCCTTTTGAAATCGATACAGATGCGAGCGGATACGCCATGGATGCAGTATTGATGCAATATCGTAATCCTATTTGTTACCACTCTAAAACTTTTCACCAAGTTGTTGTTAACTATCCTACATATGATAAAGAGTTGTATGCATTAGTTCAAAGTTTAAAGAAATGGAAGCACTACTTGTTAGGGAAGGAAACAATCATACATACAGATCATCAGCCCTTACAGTATCTCCAAGCACAAACCAAGCTTCAACAATCTCGACATTACAGGTAGATGGGTCTTCTTCAATAGTTTCATTTGGTAATCAAATACAAAAATGGTACAAGTAACAAGGTAGTTGATATGCTTTATAGAACTCCTATTATTGCTTCTATTATTTTGAAGAATGCTTATTTATCTCATGATAGCTATGTGGAACAATATGTTGTTGATAAATATTTAAAAGAAGTATTTGAGAAGCTAACCCAGGGTGCACAGGTAAAGAACTATTGTCTACAGGGAAAACTACTCTACCATATTGGAAAGCTATGTATTCCTACAAGAGAACGAGACCATGTAATACGAGAAGCTCACACTTCTCTTGTGTCTGGGCATTTTGGGGTAGGAAAAATATGGCTAATCTGCAAAGGTTTTGTTACTGGCCTCAGATGAAAGCAATAGTAAATAAATATGTAAAGGGGTGTGTGATGTGTTCTACTTGTAAGCCCACTAATAGAAACTTGGGGCTATACTCACCACTTCTTGTGCCATCCCATCCATGGGAGAGTATCTCCATGGATTTTGTAGGGGGTTTACCAATGTCGAAAAGGGGTCATGACTATTTGTATGTTGTAGTGGATAGGTTCAGCAAGATGTGTATCTTGATGCCATGTAAAAAGCAAATCATTGTTGAGAATACTGCTAATCTCTTCTTTCAATATGTTTGGAGTTCACTTTGGGTTACCCACATCCATTATGTCAGATCGAGATGTCTTTCGATTCCTTGGAGATTTTTTGGAAAAACTTGTGGAGAATGATGGACACCAAGTGGAAGAGGAGAATTGCTTTCCATCCACAAACCAATGGACAAGCAGAGTTGTTAACGAATAAGTGGTACTTTTTCTTTGAGGCCTAATTAGCAAGCATCCCCAAGTTATGGGATGAAAAGATACCCTATGTACAAAATGCTTCTGTCCGGGCCTTGTTCTTCTTCCTCAGTATTGCGCCATTCAAGAGACATGTTTTAGGTATTTTCCTAGAGTTCCTTTGGACTTGATGTATAGGAAATATGCCGATTCAAGTGAAGAAATAAATGAATACATGGCGCAAGTTCATTCAAAGGATTCAATAAGTACACCAAACAGTCAGGGAAAAGTTGGAGAAAAGTCAAAGTCATGAGTATAAAGTTAGCATGACAAATATAGGGTTGATCATTAATTCTTGGTTGGAGACCAAGTATGGCTTAACGTCAGTAAGGAGAGATTGAAGGGTTAAGGTGAGAAAATTAAGCCCATTCGATATGGGCCCTTCACTATTTTGGAGAAATGTGGTGCCAATGCTTTTCCTTTGGATATTACACCTTATATGCATATCTACTCGGTTGTAAATATTGAAAACTTGAATATCTACTCAGTTGTAAATGTGGAAAACTTGAAATTGTTTTAGCCTCCCATGATCATGGATCAAGGTGAGGAAGTTTCAATACCTTCAGTTGATGAGTTTTCTCCTGAGTACTTGGACGATTTGAAGGAAGATAGCATCCTGGACAGAAGGACGAGGACTTCACGCAGGGGTGATGTTGATTATCTTCAAGTGGGATTAAAGGGCACATGTCCAAGCAAAGAAAAGTGGATTGAGAAGGACAAGGTGGGAGAACTCTTCCCTCACTTCTATGTTGATTGATGAAAGATTTTGGTGGTCCAAAAATCTCTCAGTGGGAAGGCGTGATCCAAAAAGGATCCAGAGAAGTCTAAGGATAACTCAGAATTCGCAGAAGCACCTTAGAAGCTCAGAATGGCCTAAGCAGATAGAGAAAGGGAAAAAAATCAAATTCCTCAAAACTCGGTGAAATTAGCATCATCACGAAGACTATGTCACAATATTTCCAACAGCGTAAATGGCTCCTCAAACGGAGTTACGGATCAAAAGATATCCGCGGGAAAAGTTTTGGTCAACCTAGCCCAGTCAGCAGTGATGTGTCAGCATCCGTATTGTTGACACCAGCATCAGTACAGATGATGTCAGCGTCCGTACATGGTACATGGCACATGCAGAGGATGAAATGTGTCATGATGACATCAACATGATGGCATGGAAGCACCATAGATTGCCACGTGTCACTCATTTTTGGACTTTTTCGGTCAATCTGTGGACCAATGGAAAAGTGCCACATGGCAGTCCATACATCCACATGGCACTCCATACATCCACCTGGCGGGTGACGTGGAAAGATGATGTGGCAGGGATGACATGTCATGATCGTGTGGAAGTGGTGACGTGGACCAATAAAAGGCCACCACGTGGCCCAGTCACGGGTTGCCACATGGCAGCGGGAAAATGCACAATGATGCCCAGCAACCGAATATTTCAAAAATGGCGGGGTTGGATGGCGCCAAACCCCAATTTTCCAAATTTAAATGCAACCACTGCCATATCTGGTTGGTTGAAACAATACACTACCAAATTTATTGTCAATTGCCAGAGTTAGTGGGAATTCCACAGTTCAAACAATGCACTGCCATAGTTACCGCCTTTGGCAAAGTTAGCAGGGAGGTTCCATCGTTAAAAAACAAACAAGCCAAAGGGGGAGGCGCGTGGGTTTGACCCCACGACCTCTCCCCAATATAAGTGCCCAAATATACCTCTGCCAACTGTTGGACCAAACGATCTCATTGGTTAATCCACCCGCCTTTATTATTTAAATTTTGAAATTCGCCAGTGCGTGGGGGGAAGGACCAGGGTGCACAACAGGTCATACCAGGGCATGGAAAACGATGCATGAGTACATTCATTAATGAAAACTACAAGCACGCAAACTGAGATGAAATTTATCATGGGCCTGAAAGTGATAGACTCAGATTGAGGCATGGAGACAGTGGTTTTTGGGTAATTCGACGCCACGACTTCAGTGGTGTTGTTTTTTTTCTGATCTTAGAAAATCCTCTGCAGCTTAACTCCATAATGAGGTATACTTATGTATTTTGCCAAATTATTTTTCTTAGTTATTAAAAGGCCTACCCATTTGAGAGCAGGACCCAGAGACGTAGTCCACCAGGGACGAACTTCATTATCAAGTTTTTTGTTCAGATATGATGCTTATGTCTCTTTATCATTGAGTTTTCCTTCTTTATGGCGCATTTCATTTTATGTTCATTTAATACAATTATTTAATAAGTCACATCGATGAAAAGATTATGGATCATTACCTAAGGCCAAAGATGGTCCTGCATCAAATTTCTTTCTGCTTCTTTTGGATTTTTCTTGCCTTTAGGACCATCAATTCAACAACAAAGATTGTGAATTTTTCTTTCCATTAGAACCCTCAATTCAGTGATAAAAATAGTAAGTCCTTATTTCATCTTTTCTTTCCTCTAGGACCTTCATTTCAGTAATAAAGATAGTGAGTTTATGAATGTACTAGGTTGATGCAACTCTCTCTTCTCACTTAAAAAAAAGTTTGTTGTCCATGGGATTAGATCCATGTGAAGTGGAGTAAAGGCAAATTAAATGAAATCATGTGAAACATTTATTATATTTATGAACCAATTGTTGGGAATGGACAGAGATGGGGATTGATTAATCCAAAAGAGAGGGAGAATGCCTAGAGAGTTTTCGAGAGGGGTCCAAAGGGAAAATAGTTTATGGGTATTAATTCAAACCCATTTTTTCTGACTTTTATTATCATTTGGGGAAAACTTCTATTTTTTGGTTGAGTGTATGAGAGACCAATCATTGAATACTTGTCATAGGGTGGGTGTGAGAGTCACATCCCATATTTATTGGAGAGCATGGGGCTGAAGTACAATCAACTTTGGGCAGAGTGAGCAGTCAACTATCTTGGGAAAGGAGAGGAAATTCCTATGGGTAGTAATAGGCAATTTTTCACATTGACTTTTATAGGAACACCAAGTAGAGAAGATGGGAGAAGAGCTTGGGAGATGGAACAAAAATTCTGGACGAATTATGGAGCATTTTGGAGATAGAAATTGAAGATTCAGGTTGTCAGGCGTGAAGAGTGAACTCCTGGGTGAGTTGAATTGTATCGGCAAGTGTTTGTTATTGTTTTTGTTGGTGGTTTTCCTGGCAGTGATTTCCCTTGAGTTCCCAGCAAAGATATTCCTAGCTACCTAAGCCAGAGAGACCTTGATAAATGAATGGGACACCTGATGGATTGAGAGTAGTGAAGGGGTACATCCTTTGGATTGGGCAGGTCAAGAGGAAGAGAGATAGGCGAAATTCGGGATAGTTGTAGGATAAAAGTAGTGGGTTGTGTGATATTGAATTGTAAGGGGACTATGAGAGACACCCTTCTTTTGTGGATTCCTAGCCCTAGCTCGGGGGGTGACTTTTTGTTGAGATTTGGAACAACAGGTCTATGGTTGGGTGGAACGTCCTTACCAGGCAGTTGGTTGCAAAAACTCTCTTTTAAATATAAGTGTTTATCTATTTTTTTGAGTTATTTATGAATTCATGGTTGTGCATTTACTCTGTGAATGAGAATGGTTTTATATGTTTTTATAGATGTGTTATCAGTTTCATTCATGCTTGTTTAGAATGTTGTAGTTGCATTTAATTATGGGTAGTAGAATCTGGTTGTAAATGTGAATAAGTCATAGCTGGTAAGCTACAGGAATTTAATTAGTAGAAGAAAAATTCATTTTATGTGTATTTATGTGTAGTAATGGTCCTTGGTTAAGTTGAGGAACATTACATAAACCACCATTAGGTAAATTCAAATTTTCTAAGAGGAAGAGCACTTCATTCCTTGATTTTAGGAGATAATTCATATTTCATGGCTAGAGAGCGCACTTGAGTGAGAATATTATTCTCCTAGATAAGTGTGCACTTCTCCTTAAGTCTTCAGTTCTATTATTAGTCATGGAGTCCAGTTATACATGCATGAGTTGCATGGACCAGTTCTCACTTGTGCATGGCTAACTCCATTTATGACTAGCTAACTCCATTTATGGCTAGTTAATTGGTACTAAGGAGTTTATGTTTGTTATTACATGTGCATGTACTAGAATCTCAACCTAGTGTGCATTAATCCTCTCTCCTAAAGAGTCTTATAAATATGTACTCGTGACATTCAATTTAATATGAATAATACAATACATTCATTCTCAATTCTTTCTCTCATTCTTGCTTCTTTATCTCTTGCTTTCTTCTTTCTCTCATATTCTTTTTGCAAGCTTTGTGTGAATTTCTCTAGCTAGGTTCTCTGTGAATTTCACATGGTATCAGAGCTTTGTTGTTGGGAAAAATCACATAGGCACTTTATTTGCAGGTTCATGAGGAAGATGTAGATAGAAAGAATGGAATTTACTACGGAAACTCTTCTCACGCCATATCATTATTTCGAGTGGAAGCCAAATATTCTACAACTCCTCAATGGTAGAGGATTATTCTGAATAACAATGGCTATAGAGGTTGAGCCAACAAGACTAATTGAGAAAAGTATTTTAACCCCTTGGATGAAGCTTATGGTCTTATTAATATGTCAATTTCTCCCAAGATATTATTTTGTATTGATGTTTGTAGTACTTCAAACAGGATTTGAACCACACTGAAAGGTCTCTTTGGAAAACAATACAAGATGATAGGCCATATGCTTGAGGTAGAATTGAATTTATTGGACCCGAGAAGATTTGATAAAATCCAAGACTTCTTCATGAAGTTAAAGTCCCTTCTTATTCAACTAAAGCGATGTAGTATTGACAAGTATAAGCAAGAAAAGAAATTGTTTCTTGCAATTTTGTCAAAACTAGGTCTGGAATATGCATCATTTGTCTCAACATTCCATACAATAAGGATCGCATCGGAAGCAAATTGGGCCATGCCATCATTGAATCGGTTCATTGAGTCCCTAACACATGAGTAATATAATCTCATAAAAAGGGGGATAATCAAGGATTCCAAAGCACATGCACTTGTTGTGCATGACAGCAGCAGCCAATATTATCCAAAGGTCAAGCAAAAAGGAAATGGAAAGGCACATTCTAAGAAAGATGAGGAAGGAAATTCCTATGATGGATCCTCAGGTTCCAAAGGTGTTAAGGGAAACAAAGGGAAGCCAAAATTTGGTTAATCCAATCGTGGCTCTCATCTTGAATCAACATGCATGAAGAAGACAATAGACCGCATGGTGTAGGAACTTCAGCAGAACAATCTTGGGGATTGTATTCCCGATAATGCCAAGAAGAAGCCAAAATATCAAGCACCATAAAAATGAGGTAATTATCATGCTTTGGTTTCCATTCATTCTTCTCCCAATGCATATATTTTGGATCCAGGAGCATCCCATCACATGGCAGCCACAAAAGATGTATTTTCATCTTTAACTACTAGCACAGGTCCTACCATACTCATGAGTGATGATACTCCATTAGAGTTCATTGGATAGGAGAGAGTAGAGATCCAACATGGAATATTTGAGAATGTCTTGCATGTTTTGAAACTCTCCATGAACCTACTCTAGCACAATTAGGCATAGTAAAAAGGGTGGAATTCACACTAGATTCTGTGACCATATATGACATGCATGACAACTCCAAAATTGTTGTTGGTGAGGTCAATTGCCAGTATTGGTTATATACATTCTCTAATTTTATTGATAAATATGATTCATCAATGTTACTGACACATTCTGATGATGATAGTAGATTTGGGCATGAGATATTTGGTAATCTAAATTCCAGGTACATGCAGCAAATCAGTAAATATGGAATGGTCAAAGGCATGCATCTCACAAGCTACATGCACGTCCTTTTACACCAGACATCCAATATGATGAGTCATGTAATATCCCTAGGTCGAACCCAACTATAAATGTAATAATGTACTTAAGTTGGTGAGTTGTTTTATATCTTTTTGGCATGCATATTCCATGGTGTAGTGCACACATGTACTGCACATTCAAATGATGAAATGGGCACATTCCAGGATACCGTGCGTAGCATCTTAAGTGTGCGTGATATTGAGGCCAACGAGCCTTTGTGTATAGGTTTTTTTTTATAGGCTGGTGATCCAGTTATTATAATCTAGGAGGATTATGTTTGTATTAGGCCAGAGAGCCTAGATGTTAAAGGCCAGTGCGTCGATTTTTGTATATGTCTCATGATTAATATAAAATACATCGATGCGCGTGGATCGACCACGATAAAAGAGATGGGGGACTAAACTTCACTAGTTAGGAAAATGGTGGGGCTAAAAGTTAAGGAAAGGGGTTAATCTAGGGAGCTTAAGCCAAAAAGGAATATTATATTAATATTTCTTAAATCATAAAGTATGGATAATTATTTTATCCTAAGTTCTAAAGTTGGGGACAAGTGGGCCAAAGTATCCCCCAACATGACAAGTGTCAAGTTGGGGACATGCATACATATTTTTGGGACTTAGTTCATTTTCCCATCTTTTCCATCATTCCGGCCATCATTCAGTCATCCATTCAATCATCCATAAGCATGCACACACCCATTGAGTTATCCTTCGTATCTTCATGACTGTACCTGAACCTGTATCCATAGCCATTCTATGTTGGTGTATCTGGTTAGCTTGGGAGCTGGACTGAAGAAGTGGGTTTTCAGGCCCATGGGATATTGAAGAGGCGGGTTGTCAGACCCGTGAGAAATTATCTGGGTGAGAGAATTGCTGGAAATTCATTTACTGAAGGTGCTAAAATGTAACTACAGTTCTCTGAGACTTCATGTTCGTCCTGTTGCTGAAGCCCGGAAAGGAAGTGGGGCAGTTGAAGGACTGTTGAGCAGAGAAGGGGTACACTTCCTGGGTGGGACAAGCATGTGGGGAATGAGGGACTGTAGGTTTTTAGTTTGTGTTGGCACTTGAGATGGAGTCTTTTATGTTGTCTATGAGCCTTTAGCCTGGTTAGGAATCCATTTACCTGGGTGGAGTTTAGTCCCATCTCGGAGGCGACTCATTATTGAGAGTGATGAACAGTGTGGTCTAAGGCTGGGAGGTTCGTGGAAGGTCTGCACGCAATTGGTGACATTCTTACCAAGATAAGTGCCAATTGTGTGATAAATTTACATGTTGCATTGTTATTTACGTGCTTCTTTTTATGGGTTATCATATGTGCGGTTATAACTATGTTTATTTTTATGGGTATTTCTTGTATATGTTGCATGTATATGTTTATTGTTATTTCAGTGTGAATATGTGCATTTATAGATGTATTTGGTTGTTTACATTTTATATATATATATATATATATATATCCGCAAGAGTTTTGTGTGTATATAATTTAATTGCATGCAGTTCGAAAATTTTATGTGGCATAGCTCAATTAGATGTTGGGTATGTTATAGTATGTTCCGCAGAGAGAACAAAAAGAGTTCTTTGACGTAGCATGGCCCGTCATGGGTGGTCGAGAACGTTACAATATGGTATCAGAGCTTCAGTTTTCAACGTTAAGCCTAGATGGGCCAAACAAGCTGAGTTGAAGCGAAATTTCACAGAGAATCTATTTTGAAGTGGCCAAATTTCGAGTTGCAGAGCATCCATGCTAATATTAGAAGCAACGACACGGAATTGGGAAAAAGCCCCAATTTATGTTGTTAAATTTATGAGAAAATTGAGAAATTCGGCCATGTGGTGAGATATTATTGATTTAATATATGTTCTATCAAATTCAGACCTGGAATTGGTCGAATTTGAAGTCACAATGAAGCCATAACAGTTGGAGCGAGTTTTATAATTAAAATTATCAATTCGTGAATTGAGTTTGGGAAAAATTCGTTCCAGAAATGTCAACCACAACGATTTGTTGTTACAGGGGTTGAATATGTGTTATAGGGGTGAAATTGAATAAATTTAATAGTTGCAGAATGTCTATGGTAGAAATTGGGAAAAATTTAAGCAAAAGCCCCAATTTCTGTAGTGGAATTCACGAGGAATTGATGCGCATAAAAATGAATGTGCGCAGGTGGGCGCACTAAAAATGCATGATGTGTAGTAAAATCTTGTGATATGTAAAAATTGGGCACTGAGCGGAAAAATATTGGCGTGTTGGTGTGCGCGCTAAATTTTGGTTCCACGCAGAAAAATGTTAGTGTGCAAGTGTGCGCACTAAATTTCGGTACCGTGCGGAAAAATGTTAGTGTGCAGGTGTGCGCACTAAATTTTGGTGTCGCGCGGAAAAACTTTAGTGTGCGGGTGTGCGCGCTAAATTTTGGCACCGCGCGGAAAAATGTTGGTGTGCGGGTGCGCGCGCTAAATTCAGCATTGCGTAGTGTGCACACACATAATAATGGCGCGTGTGGTGTCCGCAGTATTGGATGAGCGCAGAGAAACTTTTTTGGTGCGCGTGCAATGTGGGTATATGTTCTCACACGACAGTTTAGTTAATGGTGCGCGCAGAGTATTGGTGCGTGGTGGGGGCATACTAAACTTTGGCATGGTGCACCGCGTAGAGTGAAATGCGCGTGGAATGTCAGCGTGCAATACAAAAACTGCGCCCAACAGGTAATAGTGCAAGAACCAAAACTGCGCGCAGTGGATATTGGCGCGCGACACAAAAGTAGTGCGCGCAAGTTATTGGTGCGACAGAGAAGTGATACACAGTGGTTTTAAAGTGAGCAAAGCACGATTTACCTTGTGTTTTTTTTTTGCATGGTGAATATGGGTTTACAGGTTGAAATTTGTGCACACGAAGTTGTTTGAAGGGTGAACAACGACAGAAAACCAGGAATTTTCTGCGACATTTTATATCATTTGAACATCATCTTTTTACAACGCGTTTTTGAGGCTCTTAAGAGCGTTTTTAGCAATGCAAAAACCACAAGAACAACGACACACTCTATCTCTGCATCTCAAATAAAATATCTTGGAGAGATCTTTCTAATATTGTAAATTGTTCGCCAAAGGGAGCTTTTATGAGAAATTTACAGCACAAACAGTGGAGGGTAAATTTAAAGACCCATCTAACTTCAAAGAGCCATAACTTTCTGCTCCAGAATCAGATTGAGGAACAGGAGCAGTCAATGGAAATATATTGAACCATAGAATACATTCCAAGAGATGAATTAAATTTATGGGCATGTTAAAAGTATTTAATGTGGAAAATAAGGTACCTGTAACATTCGAGTTACAATTTGGTATTTTGGTCTGGAATTTCAGTAGGTTGTAGCTAGCATCCCAGAACCCAGAAAGAGGTGAAACTTGGACAAAGTGTCCATAATATGTATATGAAGAAACCCAATTGAGATCCTACGAAAATTCCAATGGAGTAGGTGCGAAATTGCTTAATTACAGCACACAGTTGCGCCAAGTTGAAAATGAACAGAAAAATTAATGGGCAAATTTCTAATAGCCATAACTTTCTGCTTAAGACTCGGAATTGAGAATGGGAGCAGGTGTTGGAAAGGTATTGGACAGTGGAATCCAATTATACACCCAGAAAATTGATTTGAGCAGTATTTTTCACAAGATATCATAAGAATAATTCTGATGCATTATTGGAACAGAATTGTACATAATTTCATAAATTTGTTAAATTATTTAGCATAACAAATTTAGTTGGCTGCACATTTTTGCAGAGTCCAAAAATTTAGTTCTTAATTGGGGAGAATGTTGAATTTTAGTTAAAAATAAGTAGAGGCACTCGGAGAAAGAGTGTTATGACAAAAATCTTTCATAAGATGATCAAAAGCCAAGGCTACAAAATGTTAAGGTATGAATCTGGGTGCATCCATAAAGTCTTGGGAAGCCACTACAGGAATTTAACTCATGTTAGTCAAGTACTTAATGGAATCTGGAAAAAGGAATAGATCATGTAGTGAATGAATTAGTGAAAGTACATTCACTCCCGAAGAAACCAATAAACAGATTAAGCAATACATTGGAGTCAGATCTATTATAAAAGGAATTGACTATCAGAATGATAGTAATCAGATAAAGAAAGAGGCTTAATGCATATATGGATTAAGAGTGCATCATATCCAGGGATTATCTATGCAATTATAGATTAATGCTTCCCCTTATGGTTATCAGAGTGCGCAGTGGAAGCATGGTATGAAGGGCATCGATATGGCATGATAGAAGTGGATTGTGCAAAGCAAGTTGAAATCAGATTGGTCAAGACAGGGGAAAGTAATAGCTAGTAAGAAAATCCAAGTGTTGATATGATCAGAAAAGGAAGGGATAAATCAAGTACCTCAAGAAGGAAGTTGGTGTTAACTATCAAAGGTTACTCAGAAAACATGACTGGAAATATAATTGAGTCATGTAGGAGTTGGATCAGAGGATCCAAATAGTATTGGAATGCTGAAAATTAATATCAGCATAATATGTAGTTGCAAGTCCATGAACATCCTAGGATAATGGAAGAAGAAATCATGGGGTAGATATCAAGATAATGGGAATGTGGGACAATACTCCAATAGGGAAATCAAGAATAATAGAATATGGTTGATGCATTCCAAAGGTATTGAATATATTTCCACAATAGCATGGAGATGTCAAAGCCAAGAAAGACTTAAAAGTGAAATGAATCTTTGTAGAGAGTCAGAAAAGAACCATGAAGAATAAAATGGTTCTATGCATGGTTTTGAATGCAAAGGAGATGGTGCCTAAGAAGAATCCATCTCAAGTGGCATAGAACCATGACTGACATTTCCAGGGGGTGGAAGTATCACTTAAAATTAGGTTGGTAAATTAAAAGCAGTATTAAGTGCTTTTAATTAATCCTATGCAGCTAGAGAAGGAGGCATATGCGCATCCTTACAATATGCTAATAGATTGGCTATTCAAGCCAAGTTTGAGGCTAGTTGGCAAGGAGAAGATAAAAATGAAAGAAAACTCAAATACTAAATTATTCATTCAAGGAAGAGCTAGAATAGTTCAGTCCGAAAATTAAATGGATGTTGAAGATCCAAAGTCTATGAGGCAGGATGATTGGAATTATAATTCATCCAAGTATGAGTTGGGATAGATGGATCCAGAAGGTTAATATCATTTTAGTATTTGGATGGAAAGGAAAAGGCATCCAAGAGTGATTTGGCTAGAAAGTGCTCAGATCAAGAATAATCATGCACAGTGGTTACAGTGAAGAGCACATGAAGATTCAGGAATCTGGAAGAATGGAAGACTTCTGGGATAAACAAGGAAACATGATTTAGGAAGAAAGAATTTGTTGCAACTACTGTAACATAAAGTATTTTATGGCTGGTTGGGACAGCCATAAAGTGAGAATGCTTGCATGTTTGCAAGTGTTGTTGGTAATTTTGTTGCACATGGAAGGAAGCAGTAGAAGGTTGGAATGTTGAATTATAAGGCTGATAAAGAAGCATGAGAACTTATATTGTTATCAGTTATTCAGGTAGCATTAAAAAAATTTAATGGCAGCCATGCAAGTAAGTATTTCTCTCTGGAAATTATGTTGCATAATTGCCAAAGAGAAATTCAGGTAAGAATTTCCCCAAATTGAATTCTTACAATATGCAATAGGGTATTGTTTAAGTGTCGTAACAGGATTAAGTTACCACTAGGTGTGGTAAAGGCTAGAGGCCTTTTATAGTTATCAAATATTTTAGCTTTTGAATGCACACCCTAACATAGTAGCATGTCAGGATTAATTTGGTTATGAGGTAATAACCAAAGAAAATAAAAGATAAAAACTTGTTATAGGAATGATGCTAGGAAAGCTAGTCATGTATGAGACCAAGACATTGTTGGATATGGAAAGGTATGGTTATAGAAAGGTTATGTGCCACATAAATACTCAATGAGCTTCCTACCTTTAAATAAAGCTTGGACTGCAACCTTTTTGCTAACACTAATGAACACCACAGAATTGTATTCTTGGTGTAGTGTTTAGGTCGAAAAGGAAGGCATCCAACTAATTAAGAAGGAAATGGGAAGTGTGTGGAGATGTGTTAAGACATTGGCCAGATTTCCTATTTATGAATGGTGAGATACATGACTTAGATAAAGATCATTCTGAAAATCAATACAAGGGTGCATTGAATAAATAGGCATTGAGAGTTGTACTCATGTCTAGTAAGTGGCAGAGTTTTACTCATACATGATGGAATTGTATACTTAAATGCACTTTGTTGAATGCATTTTGTGAGTGCATGTATATATGTTTTTGGCATGGAAATAATTATACTAAATGTTGAAATGTTGCTAACTCATGAAGTTGAGAACATTTCAAGAACTGTTAAACATTACAACAGGAAAGTTGCAAGTCGGGTAGTCACAGGAATAGTGACTACAGAAAATTTCTTGTTCAGAAAATTGAAGAAGTGAATTTACTGTTGTTAATTATGAACATGCATATGCATAGAATGATGAGTCATTCTATTTGGTTAAATTGTTTGGTAATTTTGATTGAATTGCTAGGTGCAGGCAATTCTAAGATCATTGCACGAGGTGTTGTACATGTTGAATTATGATGTACAAAAAATACTGACAATTTGTTGGTTGTATGCAATATATAATCATTGTAGGAAAAATGGTATTTAGCATAGTGCTTGTTGAAAGCCATAAAGAAAACTACATTCTATTATTCCAATAACGATGAAAAAAAAAATTATGAAATAGAATTTCATATTTTGGGAAAAGTCGAATTCCCTATGAAATTAATTTGATTTCTAAAATGGAATTTTTATCATGCTCTCTCATGATAATTGCATGTCTATGATGCATATGAGATGATAATGATTAAAGTGGGAACTCTTGGAGCCATGGTGCTCTAAGACTTCCTGTCCGGCCTATACTGGAGCCCTGGAAGAGAAGTTGAGCAGTCGATGAACTGTTGGACAGTGAAGGTGCATACTACCTTGGGTTGTATAGGCATGTGGGGAAGAGAGACCATTGGTTGGAGTGTTGATGAGGTTTGGTACCTTGGCCTAGACTATGAAAATATTGATTTTGGGTTGTGGTTATATTGGGAAGCCATCGCCCTGATGGAGTCATAGCCATGCTCGGGAGTGGTACGTTGTTGAGAGTTTATCAGTAGTGAGGTCTAAGGCTAGATGGAATGTCATGGATCTACAGCCATTTGTTGTTTCAATGAGTTTTAATTGAAGCATGTAATAAGGAACAATGAGATGAATTATTCCTGAAGAAGCTCTATGGAATAGAGCAATTGACTTCTGGTTGCAGTATGAGTAACAGAATTGGTGCTGGAAAGTAGAGCACCAGATGGATAACAAACTTTCAATAGCTAAAGATTGGAAATTTTAGAGAATTAGAATGGTACATGGTATATAATGCACTAAGGGCAGTGCATAAATAAGGGGAGGGGATTGTAATATCCCTAGGTCGAACCCAACTATAAATGTAATAATGTAGTTAAGTTGGTGAGTTGTTTTATATATTTTTGGCATGCATCTTCCATGGTGTAGTGCACACATGTACTTCACAGTCAAATGATGAAATGGGCACATTCCAGGATACCGCGCGTAGCATCTTAAGTGAGCGCGATATTGAGGCCAACGAGCCTTTGTGTATATGTTTTGTTTTATAGGCTGGTGAGCCAGTTATTATAAGCTACGAGTCGTATGTTTGTATTAGGCCAGAGAGCCTAGATGTTAAAGGCCAGTGCGCCGATTTTTGTATATGTCTCATGATTAATATAAAATACATCGTTGCGCGCAAACCGGCCACAATAAAAGAGATGGGGGACTAAAATCCACTAGTTAGGAAAAGGGTGAGGCTAAAATTAAGGAAAGGGGCTAATCTAGGGAGCTTAAGCCAAAAAGGAATATTATATTAATATTTCTTAAATCATAAAGTATGGATAATTATTTTATCCTAAGTTCTAAAGTTGGGGACAAGTGGGCCAAAGTAACCCCCAACATGACAAGTGTCAAGTTGGGGACATGCATACATATTGTTGGGACTTAGTTCATTTTCCCATATTTTCCATCATTCTTCCCTATCATTTCGGCCATCATTCAGTCATCTATTCAATCATCCATGAGCATGCACACACCCATTGATCTATCCTTCATATCTTCATCACTGTACTTGAACCTGTATCCATAGCCATTCTGTGTTGGTGTATCTGGTTAGCTTGGGAGCTGGACTGAAGAAGCAGGTTGTCAGGCCCGTGGGATATTGAAGAGGCAGGTTGTCAGGCCCGTGAGCAATTCTATGGGTGAGATAATTGTTGGGAATTGATTTTCTGAAGGCACTAAACTGCAACTACAGTGCTCTGAGACTTCCTATCCGGCATGTTGTTGAAGCCCGGAAAGGAAGTGGGGCAGCCGAAGGACTGTTGAGCAGAGAAGGGGCACACTTCATGGGTGGGACAGGCATGTGGGGAATGAGGGACTGTAGGTTGTTAGTTTGATTTGGCACCTGAGATGGAGTCTTTCCTGTTGTCTATGAGCCTTTAGCCTGGTTCGAAATCCCTTTACCCCGGTGGAGTTTAGTCCCAGATCGGGGGTGACTCACTATTGAGAGTGATGAACAGTGTGGTCTAAGGTTGGGAGGTTCGTGGAAGGTCTGCACATAGTTGGTGACATTCTTACCAAGATAAGTGCCAATTGTGTGATAAATTTACATGTTGCATTGTTATTTACGTGCTTATTTTTATGGGTTATCATATGTGTGGTTATAACTGTGTTTATGTTTATGGGTATTTCATGTATATGTTTATTGTTATTTCAGTGTGAATCCATGAATTTACAGATGGATTTGGTTGT
>SNQJ01S0033712.1:16931-45900 GCA_010110895.2 Picea sitchensis
TTCCTAGGTGGGACAAGCATGTGGGGAATGAGGGACTGTAGGCTGTTAGTTGAGTGAGCACCGTGACAGAGTCTTTCCTGTTGTCTATGAGCCTTTAGCCTGGTTAGGAATCCCTTTACCCCTGGTGGAGTTTTGTCCCAGCTTAGGGGTGACTCACTGTTGAGAGTGATGAACAATGTGGTCTAAGGATGGGAGGTTCGTGGAAGGTCTGCACATAGTTGGTGACATTCTTACCAAGATAAGTGCCAATTGTGTGATAAATTTACATGTTGCATTGTTATTTACGTGCTTATTTTTATGGGTTATCATATGTGTGGTTATAACTGTGTTTATTTTTATGGGTATTTCATGTATATGTTTATTGTTATTTCAGTGTGAATCCATGAATTTACAGATGTATTTGGTTGTTTACGTTTTATATATATATATATATATATATATATATATCCACAAGAGTTTTGTGTCTATATAATTTAATTGCATGCATTTCGAAAAATTTATGTGGCATAGCTCAGTTACATGTTGGGTGTGTTACAGTATGTTCCACAGAGAGAACAGAAAGAGTTCTATGGTGTAGCATGGCCCGGCATGGGTGGTTGAGGACGTTACAAGTCCACACATTCATATCAGAATTAATATCTAAGTTTTGAATCATATGGGCATACATATGATGAGCCATAGCAGATGCCCAAGTGAGTGTTGTCCACCCTATAGGGAGTAGGTGACCTTGTGGGAGATCCATTGGATTAGAGGAGGATGAGATCCCAGTTTGAGGAGCCTTCCCATTCACTTGCAACTATTGAACCAGTAATGCACATGCATTTCTACATGGTTCAAGATTCAAACTGTCAGCCTTATGTAGAGGTTGCATGGAATCTTCTCAAGAACCGGACTTGGGATCTGGTTCCTCTTCCTTTGGGAAAGAAGCTTGTCAGGTGCATATGGGTCCACGGGACTTAGAGGGAAATAAATGGATAGGTGAGAAGGTGTAAGGCAGGATAGGTTTCCAAAGGACTTCAACATATCCATACATATTTCTACATATTCAATAGAATCTTCATCGAGCATAACCTTGCACATTTGTGTGGTCTCCTTGGAGTAAAGGACGCAATTGCTTAACAATTGTCTTTCTTTCCTTATTCATTTTTTATGCATTGTACTTTGAAGGGGGGTTTCCTATCTGGTTTTCCCTCTTTCCTCACTTTTTCAGTGTTCATTCATTTAGATGCATTGTAAAATGGATACCTAACATGGCCTTGTAGTCGGGACCCATTCTTTATTTACACCATATTAGTGTTCAGGGAGGGTGTTGGAGTAATTACACACTCACCTAGTAATTAATTTTCCCAAGTTTGATAGTATAAGGTTGAGGGTGTTATCCAGAGATGGAATATTCTCTCCAGAGAGTATTTCCTAAAAAATATGGTGCCTCCTACAAAATAGGGGTGTCTCCCTCTTTAGTTAGGAGTTTAGTTATACTAGTGGAGATTTCAATTAAACTAGTGGAGGACATCTCGTGCATGCAGCAGTTTCTTTTATCTCATGAATTAGTTGTTTTTTTCATGCTTAAGAGAAGGACGCAACGTATCTCATGCATGCATGTTCTTCTCTCTCCTCCACACATGTGGACTCAGTTAATTTTTTATTGATTTGATAGTTGACTCATACTAGGTGGCAATTAAACTTTGGTTTTTGTCAGTGAGTGTCTACTTCACTGTACATCACTACTAAGGTGAATTCTCTTGGTCATGCATCTATCTATGGTGCATTGATATTCTTCTTTCCAATAAGAGAAAGAGGATATATACATACATTTCATTGGTGCATCTACTTCATCGGATCCATACAAACATCTACATCTTCAACAAAATATTCATCGAGCATAAACTTGCACAGTTGTGAGGTCTCCTTGGAGTGATGGACACAGTTATTTAGTAGTTGTCTTTCTTTCCTTCATTTTTGATGCATTGTACTTTGAAGGGTGGTTTTCCCATGATGTTTTCCCTCTTCCTTTGATTTTTCAATGTTCATTTGTTTAGATGCATTGTAAAATGGGTACCTAACATGGCTACAAATTATCGGGACTCATTCATTGTGCACACCCTAGTTGTGCTTCAGGGGGGTGTTGGAGTACATGCACATTTTCCTACTAAGGAGGACTGATATTTATAGCATGTCTATTTGTAGCAAGTTTATTTTTATCCGATGGTTTCCTATCTGTAATACTATGGGAAAATACCATGGGTTTCCAAAACCATGGGCTCATAAACCACCATTAGGTAAATTCCTATTTTCTAGGAAGAAGAGCGCTTCATTCCTTGATTTTAAAAGATAATTCCTATTTCATGGCTCGAGAGTGCACTTGAGTGAGAATATTATTCTCCTAGATAAGTGTGCACTTCTCCTTAAGTATTCAATTCTATTATTAGTCATGGAGTCCAGTTATACATGCATGAGTTTCATGCATTAGTTCTCACTTGTGCATGGATAACTCCATTTATGACTAGCTAACTCCATTTTTGGCTAGTTAACTGATAGTAAGAGGGAGTTTATTTTTGTTATTACATGTGCATGCACTAGAAGCTCAACCTAGTGTGCATTAATCTCCTCTCCTATAGAGTCTTATAAATATGTACTCATGACATTCAATTTAATATGAATAATACAATACATTCATTCTTAATTATTTCTCTCATTCTTGCTTCTTTCTCTCTTGCTTGCTTCTTTCTCTCTTGTTCTTTTTGCAAGATTTGTGTGAATTTATCTAGCTAGGTTTTCTACGAATTTCACAGCATTATGAAAAAAAATAACTCCATTTGCATTAAGAAATCAATTATATAAACAACTAACTCCATTTGCATTCAGAAATCAATTATAGAAACAACTTGTTATCTCTGTAGAAGACGTTCTTGTTTTAGCCTGAAGGTTAAATCTTTCTCCACTTGAAGGTTCGATCCTTCTCCTCCCAAACTATTAGAATGTCCTACTTGATTTCATCCATACTCAAAAATCTAATGTTTCAATCAATCGTTTCAAAAATATAATGAAATATTAATGGACATAATGGAATCTAATGTATGGGAAAGAAATAAACCTAGTTCACTATAAGCGATAAGTGTGAATTATATGGACCAATGACAATAACACCCAATATCTATGCCCTCTACTATTTGTTTCCTCCCATGGTCTACCGAGCATTCAAATTCAAATTAAATAGGATATCTTAATATATTGTTCCAAAGGAAACAATGCAAACAATATCAACGTGTACATGAATGAAGTCTTTGTATATACAAGTAGGAAGTTGTGGCATCTTGTAAAAAGTAATATACAAGGATTTCATCAAGTCTCTGAAATCGTTGGGAAGGAGGACGTCTTTAATATCAAAGGGTATTTTTTATTGATGGTTTCATGCAAATTGTGTGGCTCATGATAACTAGGCGATGGACAACATTAGGACAGTCGTGCACCATATAGAAGGAAACGAAGCCACCACCTATGTATGACCATGAACACACTCTCCACCCCAATATATTCCACCACTCCACGTGGAATATATTATTCCATATATATGAACAAGCACTCAACCCTTCCTGATGTAAGACACTTTCTGATCAACCTTTATGTGAATGTGTCCCTGAACCAATCATTCAAGGTCCCTCATTGAAGAAAAACTCATCATTGTGGATGCCCCAAAGAATATGAGGTTGGGGATGAGGAGGTCAATAAGGTGGATGAGAGGGAACATAGGTGGATGAAAATAATGAAGATGGATGGCATCTTTTAATTGGTGGGGTGACGAATTTGGTGAAGTGTTTATTCACAATATAAATGCATAAATATAAACATAAATTTTAATATAACCAAGGTAAAATGATTTTTAATTTCACCATTGAGAGGGATTAAAAACAATTGAAATGGTCAATTCCTTCTAGTTTAACTGATTAAGGTGTGGGTTTCATTTTCTAGGCGACCTGAGTTCAATACCCTTATGATGTGTTTGGTGGGGAGAAGACACCCAAAAAAAACCAACCATGTTAAGGGTTGGTGCGGCCCAGGTCGAGTGTGATCCTCGGGTTATTTTGACGGCTTATATGCCCTTGGGTTGTGGTTTCTTAGCCAACAGTTGAAATGTTGGCCCTACAACAGACAGTTATTTCTAACAAACAAAAAAAAACGATTAAAATAAAATTTATTTGTATTTAAAAAATATCGAGTTAGAATGGATTTACATTGTTGTGCTTTATATATATAAATGTTTGGTATCACTTAACTTGTCATTAACATTGTGGGTTGATAAAAAATGATAAGGAATAGTTTTTTTAAATTCCTCTTCTTCAAATAGTTGATACGATTTAGTTTTTATAGTGTTGTATATAGATATATATAAAGATTTGTGAATGATTATTATTTAGTTTGAAGTAGATTTATTATTACTATTTTTTGTTTTGTATAACATATTAGAATGAGTTGACATATTTCGATGTGAGTGTTAGAGACGATCAAATGGAACAAACATTACAATATATTTAATACTATGTTGTAGAGTGCACCCCGCTTCTTTCAATGAAATATTAATTGATGTATGTTGGCCTATTACTTCATGTGGTTTTGATCCATCACTAAATTGTCTTTGAGGGTGTGAAGAATGGCCTCTCTGGTGTAAAGAATGCGATATAATACTTGAACCTTGAATCTGCCTAATACATATGAAGCCACTAAAGGGGGTTTTGGGCCATAAACCAATTCATATGGTGTCATTTTGGTGGAACCATAATAAGTGGTATTGTACCACCATTTTGTCAGGGGTAACCACTATGCTCATTGGTGCATCCTATACGAAGCAAAGCATCTCAAATAGGTTTCTAAGCATTTGTTGACTACTTTAGTTTGACCATTTGTTTGAGGATGATAAGTTGTATTCATGTTCAATTGAGTGCCCTATAGTTTAAATAGATCTTTCCAAAATTTGTTGGTGAATGTGGGGTCACGATCTGACACAATGGAAGTGAGCACATTGTTAGTACCAGATTTGACCCTAGCTCCAATACGCATGTTGGTAAAGATTGGGTAAAATAGAGGTTGAAAGTGAGATTACAGAGATCGTGGAGCGAAAGAGATAGCATAATTTCAAACACCCTAGAGAAATCAACAGGAAAATCATGCCCTAAGGGCCCAAGGCTAAATTTCAAGCACCTGGGCACTTATCGATAGATGAAATGGGGTTAATTGCACCCTTGAAAGGCTTAATCCTTTCTCGGATAAAGGCTCTATCATGAGACCACGGCCTAAGAATCAAGCACTATCGAAGATGTAGGCCCGATCATCCAACAGTTGCAAACGAGCTTGATCCATGGCGGACGACCGATGCACATCGTGAAAGTGAATGGGAGATAACACACATATGGGGTGCAATAGAAGTTTTAGGAGCCACGAGTTGAATAGTAAATGGTGTCACCTGAAAAGAATACGAAAGGATAAACCATTATCGTTGGGTTGTGACAACGGTATTCTGGTTTCACCTAACCACCTACCCGATCATTATCACTACACATATGTCCACCCAGTCAGTGACACCTAGAGTTGATGCAGAAATCCACCTGGTACACTCGGTAGAGTTAGAGATAGCTTAGCACACCAGTAGGGCACTCGTCGAAGCCAGTCTGAGGATGCCACGTGTATAAAGAGGGCCGAATGGGGTTTTCAGTCACTATATCGAACTCAACTACACATAGGTTGAATCCAGAGCCACATCAACGTTGACATGGACCAATATGGAGCCACCACGTGTCTATGGGACCGTGGTGATGTCAGCATGACATCACTCAAAAAAAATTGTCTCCACCCACACATTCAAAAGAATCAAACCATTGGGAAGGGGACGCGTGTTGATACAAAGGGGAATAATATTTCAAGTGGGTGATGGATACACTAACGGCCTGCCAAATCAGTTGGAGATGATACGATGCATAAAAATACATTTGGAATCACGTCTACATCCTTTCAACAATCAGAATGTCGTTACCTGTAGCTGACAGAGGATAGTAATCATTGTCCATACACGCACACCCATGAAAGCCCCAGGTCTCAGCATATCAGGTCAGGTGTGACAAACCATTTTCCCCATCAACTGTCTCCATAAGCATGTGTCGAGCTCTTATAAGAGAAATCCAAAAGATCATAAGAAACCAATCTACGAGTAATTTGTTTTCTAAAGGTGAGTTACTCATATGTCAAGTGTCACATATGATGACCCACCTACACAATCCCTCTCCGCAAGAGAATATAATCAGCCATGTTGGCTACAGGTGTTGGGAGAGTGTGTTTTGCATTTCGCGAGGGAGGGAATGTCCTTCTCTGGTATCATTATTTTAAACATGATCCAAGTGTAATATATTAATTTAATGTAAGGTGTATTATAGTAATGTGTTTAGATACAGTAATACATCAAGATATGAAAATAAGAAGGAAAGGAAAACGGTCAGGTAAGGAGGGATAATGAAATATAATAATTGAGATGTAATACAATTTGGGAAGAAAAGGTTAAAAAGTGGGGGGATTAAGTTAAATTATTAAAGATAATTATATTGTTAGATAACTAATAAGGAGAAGGAGGAGGTCTGATTTAAATATAAAGATGATGATATAGGGAAAAACATGTAGGAGGTAAATGATGGAGAAATAGATAGTTAAATATAAAGAGCAAAAAGATTTTACGATATAGCACAAAGACAAGCCAGAGGTAGATTATATATAAAGGTGTCAATGTATTATGGTACTAACATATTATAATGTGTTATAATGATATAGTGTAATGAAGTATTATTGTAATGTATTAGGATGCATTATTGTATTCTATTATTTTAAAAAGGTGATGAGAAAGATATGAAAATCAAAAGATAGATAAAGATAGGCATGCAGTAGAGAAATGAGGAAACGGAGGCCTATATCAAGGAATTAAGATAGAAATTAAGTTGAAGTTGTAATGTAAATTTGTTGGGTATGTGTTATACTCTTTGCGTGAGTAGTGGAAACGTGTCGCATTTTTGCCTCGTTTTTCGTGTTGCCTCGATTTCTGTGTCCATTGTTGGGCGGTTTTTCGGCACATGGTTTTTGTCGATGGTTTTCTATTTCCAGTTAAGGAATTAGGGTTGTTGAATAATCCAGGTCATTGGATTAGGGTTTTGGATTCCATAGGATCCTATATGTATATTGTATTGTAAACAATGTATCACTATGAATGAATATAGAATATGTTGGTTTTCCCAGTTTGGGTTTCTAGGGGAAAAATCTTTGTGTAATTTTTTTATTTGCCATTGTATCTTTTATGTTCTTTTACTGAAAATTTGTTTGCAGTAAATATTGTACAAGGTTAAAATCTACAAAATTGACCTGAAATGGTAGAGAGATAAGGATGAAAGAAGAGAGGACGGTGGAGGATTTAGAAAAGTGAAGGGAGGATAAGAGGGTATAGCATATTAGAATATGAAGAAAGATGTGAAAAAAAAATTATAGAGAGAGGAGACAGAAGGCTCTCACGGTGATTGAGAGAAGTTACAAGATATCGAGGAGCCAGAGAAAAGCCGGAAGGCCAGGTAGAGGGGAGGAGAGAGGTCAAGGAGAGAGACTTAATGAAGGATTCCTAATGATCAATATGGTGAATGGTGGGTTTTCAAGATTGGCTTAGTTTGTAGCCATATTCATCGCTGAAATTTTTAGGATGTTTTTTTTAATTCAAGAGTTTCTCAAATGAGTCGAGAGGAGTAATGCGGGGTCGAGGCTAGGATTTTGGTTTTTTCAAATCAAATGAGATGTTCATAATTGAAGGAGTGTTTAGCTATAGTTGATTTGGAGATTTGGTTGTGGGTAGTACCAGATATATGTTCTTTGATTCGAGCTTGAAAGGATCTACTAGTTTGTCCTATGCAAGATTTGCCACATGAGCAGGGAATTTGGCATACCCTTGGGCCAAGTATTGGGTCGGATTTGTCTTTAGAAAATCAAAAGAGTTGTTTGATGGTTTTATAGGATTTTAACATTGTTTTGATGTTCTTCTTAGTCAAGAGTTTTGAGATGAGATCAGTGGTTCCCTGGATGTAGGGTAGGGATATAAGAGCATGAGGAGGAGGGGGTTGAGTTTGATTTAAGTTTGGTAATGGAGCGAAAATATTGGTTGATTTGGTGGAGAGAGTATACATTAGACAGGAGGGCCTTGGTTAGGTGGGATTTTTCTTCAGCAAGATGTTGGGGTGCAGAAATTTGTATTGCTCGAGTAATCAGGGTTTTCAGGATGACGTATTTTTGAGTCGGATGGTGGTGAGAATTAGCATTGAGGTATCTATCAATATGTGTGTTCTTCCTGTAAAATTGGGTGGAAAGAGAGCCATCAGGAAGATGAGAAATAATTTCTTACAACTAGAGTTGTTTGATCGCAATCCTTAGGCACAGACAGATTGTTAAGGATGCAGGATTCATGAGATTCATCCCCTGCGTTATGTTTTAGTCTGTCATATCTCTTTTTCTTCATGTGCTCTTGTAAATTCCACCCCTCTCATTGTTGGCTTCTTGTATTATATATCCATTAATAAAATCTCAAGCAGTTAGTTATATAGCATGTTCAGTGTTACTGTCTGTTGTATGCTTATGATATTGAAGTGATTTCCTCTTAACAATGACCACTTCTTTTCATTTCTTCATATGTTTATGATGTGCAGAGGGTACCTCCATGGATTTGAATATTTGATGCATATTCAAGCAATCTGTTATATGTGTTAGAACTATTGAATTATTATCTTCTTAGAACATTATTCTATTTCCATAAGATATAGGATTCATTCTCTGCAATGTTTTATAGTGTTATCTTGTATTTATTCTAATCCACCATTTCCCCCACTCTTAAAATAAAATTGTATGAAACACTCGTGGAAAAATTCCTTATGGAGTTGAAGGTTTTAAATATTTGTACTGAGACTGTTTGAGGACCGAGAGTTTTATAAGAGAGAGAGAAAAACTTACCCAATTCTTACACAATTTTACTTACTGCAAGCATGGCTTTAAGGCTCGTCTTGAGTCTTAGCCCATGGGGTGCCTCGGCATCATTCCATTGATATCCTGGATCATCTCAAGGGATAACACATACCACGTAACTGAAAATATGTTCCATGAAAACTTGGTCCACCATGGAAAGTGTAAACAGGTGTGGTAGGGCACAAAAGTGTACATATTTGTAAGGGAAATCAACTACCACCATGATCACTGATTTGGTTCATGTTGTTGATAGGCCCAATATAAAATCCATATAACTATTAGTCCATATAATGGCTAGTATCGATAGTGGTTGGCCATTCCTTGGGAGTATTCAATATCTCCCCCTTGTTCCTTTAACGGGAATCACATGAGGATACAAAATTCTAGATGTCTTTTTTCACACTTCCCAAAAGAAGGGGTGCTTAACACGTGTATAGGTTTTGTGAAATCCAAAATAACCCACGATCGGAGATGAATGTAGATCCTATAACACCCTTTGTTTTAAAGCACAATTTTCACCAAAAAAATGTGCCCTTTATACTGTAATGTATCCTACTTCCAACTATATCCTTTAGGGGGATTGGGGTCCTCCTATATTATGTTGATGAGTTGAATCACCCTGTCATTTGTGAACCATTCTTGGAGGGATTCAGTAAGACAATCAAGTATAGATAAATATATGAGGCTCTAAAAAGTGGATCATGCATTACAAAGGCCAAAAGGAATCACTGAAAACTCATAATAACCTTCATGAGTGTGGAAGTCTATCCAAGGAATGTCCACCTCCTTCATCCTTATATGGTGGTATCTTGAGCGAAGGTCCAATTTAGTGAAAATATTGGCACTATGAATCCCATCCAAGAGATAATCAATAACAAGGATGGGAAATTTATTTTTGATGGTCAACTTATTGAGATCATGGAAATCCAAACACATGCACCAATTTCGTTCATTCTTCAATAACATTACCACTAATGATGAGTAAGCGCTAGTGCTAGGACAAATAACACCTGCATCCAATATTTCTTGGATAATATTTCAATTTCATTCTTTTGTGCAAAAGGGTTCTCGTAAGGATGCAAAATGGTTGGTTGACTATGTGGAATCCATGGAATACCATGATCATGATCACCTGATGAAAGGGGTAAGCCATGGGGTGAGTGAAACACTCGTTGATGCTTATTCAATATTGATTGTAAATCAAGATGGATCTCTTATGGTGGGTTGTCAACAACTTGGATGGCATTGAATTGGGAAATAATGTCATAATGGTCTTTCTTCAATAGCTTTTCCATATGGTGAGAGATGATGATTTTTTAGGGGCTAGACTTGATCCCCCTAAGTGTATATTGCTAACCATATTTAATAAATATCATGTACAGTTCCAAAAAGTCCATGGTAATTGGGCCCAATGTTTGTAACCATTATGCTTCAAGTGAAACATCATATCTACCCATTTCAATAGAACGTGTTGGATTTGAGTTTATATTCCCCTAGTTGAAGTCTCGCCTTCTAACACTTGCCACCACATTTCATCATGTTTCTATTGATTATCATAATCTGAAAATTATGCACTACATGGAAAAAATAATTGGTGTCCTCAACCACTTTCCTATGAATAAAATTGTGGATACTACCACTATCAATTAAAACAATCACTTTTGTGTTCTTGATGTAGCCAATCAACTTCAATGTCTAAGGAGAAAACAATAAAGCATGGAGGGAAATCAAGGGTTGCTCCTAAGGTGGCTCTAGAATGGGATCATTTGGAGGAGGCATTGTTGTGTCCTCTATTTCCATCTAAGGAGAGCCTTCGTTAGAAATTCCAGGCTTGATATGTTCATGTTGGGACATGCCATTTGAAGAATTTATTTTATTTGCAATTATGCCCTTTGAAAAACTTTTCATCACAATTATAGCAAAGTCAAAGGCGTTGGTGCTCATCCATTTCATGAGATAAAATCTAGATCCTCAAGGGTTGAGATGGAAGGGAAGTGGTAGTAGACACCATAGGAGGGTGGGGGAAATGATTAAAGAAGGATATTTTGACCTGTACATAACACAAACAATGATAAATTGAAATTTGTTGTGATGTCTTAAACACATCCTTTTTGTTTGTCTCTAAGAGTAATTTATTAGTCATATCTACCAGAAATGATATATAATAATGTTTTTGTTTTTTTACCACACATGCAATATTTAGTAATCCTCACAAAACTAACAATGACAAAATGTAATATGCAACAAAAACTAATGATTAATAAAATAGTTTAGCATTGTGGTGCAACAAGTTGATGTATATAATATTTTTATTCAAACACCGATTTAGGAAATGTCAACATTTCCTCCTCGCAATTGAGAGAATTTGGAGGCCAATGTAAATAATATTCCTATATTTCATGAACAATGCAAGGTAAAAGGCTTCATTATTTGAGGAAAATGAATTCACCACTAATAAACCATAGTAGTGTGATTGATCAATTTAATACTAATATATGATGGTGAACATGTTCACGAGGTGCATTATTCAATTTGGAGAGTAATTTTTAGAGACATACTAAATTTGGTAGCCATAATATTTCATTAGGTTTCCGACCCTTTCAACACTAGAATAACTAATGTGAAATTCTTTTTAAATGAGAGGTGGTATTATTAATTTGTGTGTTTGTGTGTGTGTGTTTATTTATTTAAAAATAGGATGTTAAATCAATAACTAGAATAATAGATGAAACTGAGAATTAACAATCCTCTACTCAATTGAAGAAAGGCACTAAGAAACCTAGCTAAGTGAGAATGAATCTGAGGAAGAGATGGTTTGCACGGTCAAAGGCCTTGGTTAGGTCAATCTTTAACAAGAAGGTGAATCTAGTTTTTTTATTTTATGGTAAGTAAAGTTTCCTATGCAACACCAAGCATCATCAATGCATCAATTATCTAGGATCCCAAAATATTCAAAAGAGATGTGTTCATATAAAATAGAATTGAGGCGGGCTTCTATGATCTTGGACATTACTTTGTAGATATAGTTGCAAAGGAATATGGACTAGTAATTCTCAAAAGTAGTTGGAATATTAGTAATAAGAGTGGAATTGAAGGTGCATGAATTTTACCTGAGGCTTTGGATTATTTTATTGTCTCCAAAATATCTTTTGTTATAAGGCCCCAAAACCCTAGGAAGAATTATACAGTCCATTCGTCGGGTTTAGAAGTTGTCCCACTTTGAAAAGATTGAAGAGTTTTGTGAAGCTCCTCCATTGTTACTTGTCTAATAAGGGCATCATTTTTTTCTCATTCATCCAACCACCAAATAATGTATCAATGGTCATGATGTCTCCATTGTTTTCCTTGGGAAGTTTTATGCACACATATTTATAATGTGAAATCGTTTCCCTTGTGATTGAGACAAAATTTGTGCTTTTTATTTCATTATTGTCCATGATTTTCCAAATGATATTTCTTGATTTCCGAGCCAAGGCTTTCCTATGGAAAAAAATTGTGTTGTCATAACCTTTTGATAACCATGTGATTCTACATTTCATGTACCATTGATTCTCTTTCCATGTTAGTAGTCTTGCCTTCTCCTTCTTTGGATTGTTTATTTCCTACAATGTATCTTCCCCAAAACCTACCATAAGATAGGATCCTTGCAAAGATAATATCTTACTTTCCACAACAAGAGGGTCATTTGTTATCTCTTGGGGTTACTCCAAAAGTGTTTTCGCCTTGCTAGGAGAGTACCTTATCTCCTATCCCCTTGATGATGCTTCATGGACACATGGATGGATTAGTTCATGAGGATGCTTGACCTTGGTTAGAGTTTCGATACAATGTCCTTTCCTAGGAGGTTGTCACCCTAGTCAACTTGTTGACTAACCAATTAGGTGCACATAATGGGGTAGTTTATTGCTCAACTAGGATAAGTACATATATAGGAGGAGGAGTGCTAGAAAATTGGAGGGAAATTAACTTATAGAGTTTGGCACCATGTTATATGAGGTACATGGTGTATGGATGAGCCCTTGTTTGGTATGTGATGGACATGCACATGTGGAAGTGGATTTATTTTTATTTGATAGACCTTGACTAGATGATTGTGCGGCTTTATTCTTTGGAGTGGTGGATATATTGTGACAACATGTTACTTGCTTGGAGAACACATTGCACTAGAGGAGTAGCATTGAACATTTTGGAGGGGGAAATTGCACCTTATATGGCACTGGGTTGCTTGAATGATTGCATGGAGGATTGGAGTCAATTCAGGGATTCTTTAGTTGTGACAATGATCATGTAGGTGTATTGGATTGGACACGAAGGAGCACATGGCTTAGGAGGAGTGATGGAATCTATGTGGGATTGTGGAGCATGGACACATATTGTGTAACACCATTGTCTTAGAGATTTGATTGTGTACAATATCACCTTGGATCTTGACATGTGTACCTTGGAGTATAGCACATCACATGTGTGGGCCTACTTGTTTGTAATAGCTTTCTTTTAAGGGTTTAGTCCCACTTGTGTCTTTTTATCCTCCCTTATCTTTCATATATATAGAGGAAGGAGAGAGTCTTTCTCTCACTCACTCAGTGTTGTCCATATTGTGTTTAGATATGGAGTATTAGGGTTTCATGAGGATACCCTAGTGCTCTCTCTCTCTCTCTCTCTGAGGGGAAATTTTATAATTGCATTAAAATTCAAAATTCCAAAATTTTTCCAAAATGTCCTTTTTTCCCATTCCTTGGTTCAATATTTTGTATGGATTATATTCTTTTGAAAAGTTGTCATGGTGGATTCCTCTATTCCTATTGTTGTTTTACACCATCTCTCTCTAACAAGAATTATGTAATCTCTATGGTTCAACCATTTATGGCTAAATTTAAGAGGAATGGAGGTTTATCCCCTCCCACCAAAAACTCAAATTTGATGGGCAGATGGTCAAAAAAATCCTCCTTTAGAACTAAGGACTTGTAAGAATCGATCCTCAAGACTAGGGACTCCTTGATCATATAATATTCAAGTCTTTTATAAATCCCTTGAATCCAAAATTATTTTATTTGACCGAGTGGGTTCCACTGTGATGGGCTCTGTGTTAACTAGTAGGCATTGATCCATATAATTTTGGAAGAAATTTTATAACAGGTCTGGGCACACTTGGTTCCCCCATATTTTTGAATGGTGTATAGTGAAATTTAGATTGCCTCCCAAAATGAGATTATTGGGGTCCAACTCTAACTCCCCTAGTTAGGAGAATAGGTTGTTACTTCATGTATTGGGACCATCTTTGTTAAATATGGTCCATGAGATAGTAAAGTGTGAAATCAATAAATTTAAGTTGGCCTCATTAAAGAAGGTCCACTAGTTAGTGGTCATGGCCTCATTAATGTAGGCACACTAGGTGGTTAGGGTTTTGGTCAATTAGAAACTATATACAATGGTAGAAGCTATGTAATTGGGTGCCAAGTGAATAATATTGTATTTGGAGATCTGCTTAATTGGAGGTTGTCCCTTCAAAGAGGCAAGTAAACATTGATCTCTATTATGAAAATCAATAAATCATTGCTCATTGTTGTTATTTCCATACTTTAGTTTTGTATTTTCTTTCCACGATTATATTTTTTTCTATCTTATGCTAAATATTCTATTTCAGTGAACAAGGGACACCACAAGTGGTATCAAAGCACTTTCTTGTGCCTAAGTTTTAGAAAACCAAAATTGGGCTATATACATGTTCGAGTGTATTTAAACATAGAGATATGTCACTTAGTGGGTAAAGCTATAGTTGAGGAAACATACACATAGGAAATACAAGTGGAAGTCACATAGTTTGACTCCCTTGTAACCCTTGTTGGTACCCCTTCGAGTAGTATCACATCAAATAGAATATACCTACATATTTGATCTTCCGCATGCCTTCGGTTATATCAGAATCCCCCTAGGAGAACCTAAAACTAACCTTATATAAACATGAAATCCATCTTATTGTTATAGTACACCAAGAATAGCACTTGGTGAGATCACTCTCTAGTACCTAGGAATCGGGTACTACAATTAAGGGTACAGTCTAGCCTCCTTAGTTAGCATCATGAGGGATTCAACTGAGTAATATTATTAGAAACCCATTAATATATTATAGATATATGGCAAGTAACATTGCCTTGTCTTTAGGACCCTACAACCCTAGTCTCTACAGAATGGGTAGCTGAAAAACAATTTTGTTGGAATATCAAGAATTTGGGAATTTTGTCACCATAGTAATATTCGAAGAGGATAATAATCCCACCATAATTTTTTTTAAATAAATCTTGGGCCTACCAGTACCACTACAAGAGACCTAGCTCAAAATACTCCTTGCATGACATTAATCACATTGGTGTAGCTCTCCAGTAAAAACAATTGTGGATCCGCCAATATTGTTTCATGTGACCCATCTCAACAGATTAATCTCGTGACACTTATCATGTTGGGATAGCTCTTGGATAACCTCTCAAGTGGTCCTCATCACATGACCCACACCCACAAAACATTAGCAATGTATGAACTAAAACAAATGGTTGAGTCTCTCACCCAATTAGTAAGCACACTTGAGACCAACATGATTATGCCCAATGCACAAGTTGGATTTTGTTTTGATAATTGAAAAGATAGAGGGTAAGCACGATGATGGTGGTTATTTCTCTAGTGAATTTTATAACAAGGGTAAGCACATGGATGAGAAGAGGTTACAATAAATACCACTCCTTTCCTGACCACTCCCATAATATGATGCCTCCCTTACTTAAAGTTGATAAGAATAAGTTTGATGGTTTGGATCCTATAGGTTAGGTCGACTAAATGGAATAATGTTTCTCCCTCAATGCCATAGAGGATGACCTATTGAAACTCCAAAATATTTTTCTATATATGGATAGGGAATGTTGTCAATGGTGGCAATGGCAAAAGAAATCCTCTCCAGGGTTCATTATATGGAAGCAGTGTGTGAAAGCATTGTTTGATTTCTTTATCTGGGATACTAATTTTGTGGGCCAGCTAACCAAATTATGTCAAACATGCACAATAGAAGAATATGTTAATTCTTTTAAGTGTTTATCCATCAGAATGGAAAAATTAACAAATGACTTTTTCAAGAAATTTTTTATCAATGGTCTTAAGGAGGAAATCAAAGCCCAAGTCTCGGAGATGAATCACCCTGCTACCTAGTTGAAGGACACTCATCTCACTCGTCATGCTCAAGTTGTGTATTATGCCTAGACGAACACTCCAAATTTTCTCCATGATCATGCCCAAATGTGGTCACCCTCAAGGTACACAATTTTACACAGGTAGAAATGATGAAACACCAATTCAAGGATTTTTACTACAAATATCATGAAAAATATTTGTTGGCCATAAATGTAAGGAACAAGAATTATTTATGTCCATCTCTAAAGAGATCTAAAATACTAAAGTTGATAGAGGAAATTTGGAGGACATCACACTCTACATAGAGGATGTTCTACTCCCTAACCAATAGGGCTAATAACCCTAAATCTCTCTTCATTCCTTGACCAATATTTTTCTCTCCTTGGATGTTAAACTTGGTTGGCTACATCAATCATTAGTAGTTCATTGTCTTAATTGAAAATGATAGCACCCACAATTCCATTCGTCATGACATCGCCAAAGAAATGAATTATTTTATCCATGTTGTTAACAACTTTTAAATTATGATTTTAAATGGGGGATCTGTGAAATGTAGCAGCTGGTGTGAAAATATGTAACTTCAAATGGACAATTATTCCCTAAAAACTCACATGTTCACCATTGAAATGGGTAGTTGTGATATTGTTTTGGGTGTTGAAATGGTTGAGAACACTAGGCCCCATCACCATGGATTTCTTGGATTTATACATGAGTTTCCATGAGGGCATACCTACACTCTCAAAGGTCTCAAAGAAATATCTCTAGAAATAGTCAATTCCCACCGTATGTAAAAGATCCTAAAAAAAGGTCATGCTGGCATTTATACTACAAAATTCCATGATATTCAAGCCTTTGAGGATGCATCTCAACCAATTCATCCAGACTTGTAGTTAGTTTGGACAAACTCCAACAAGTCTTTGAACTTCCCAAGGGACCACCACCTTCACATGGTGAGCATGATCATAAAATCCCACTGCTCCTAGGTATTCTACCACCCAATATGCATATGTATCACCATCCTTTTTCCAAAGAGAATGAAATTCAAAATATTTTCTAGGAGTTATTGGCAATAGGTGTCATCCATCCTAGAACTAGCCCCTATTCCTCCCCGGTCATCGTGATTCTTAAAAAAGAAGGCACTTGGCACATGTGTCTTGAATTTCAAGATCTTGACAACTTGACCATCAAATATAAATTTATCATTCTGGTCATTGGTAATATCTTAGATGAGCTACACAAAAATCAGTTATTCACCAAACTTGATCTCCACTTTAGTTATCACCAAATTTGCATGAAGGAAGCAAATATTCTTAAAACTTCTCTCTGCACTCATGAAGGTCATTACTAGGTATTAGTGATGCTTGTTGGTATTTGTAATACACCTTCCACTTTTCAGAGCCTCGTGAAAAAAATATTTTGACCCCTTCTACGTCATTTTTTCTTAGTCTTCTTTGATGGCATCCTGCTCTATAACAAAACTTGGGTGGCACATGTGTATTAGGTGTTACAACTCCTCTGTAGTCACCAATTGTTCCTCAAATGTTCTAAATATGCTTCTATTGTCTTAGAAGTGGAATATTTGGGACACATTGTTAGTGGTGAGGGTGTGTGTGTTGATCCTAAGAAAATTGAGGTGATGAAAGACTAGCCTTGCCCCAAGACCCTCAACAATTTGTGAGGATTTCTTAGCCTCATGAGTTGTTGCAAGAATTTTGTGCAGAAGTATGGTAAAATTGCAACTCCCCTCACTACCTTTCCCAAAAATAATGCCTTTGGTTGAAATGAGGAGGCCGAACAAGCTTTTCAAATTCTAAAATATGCTATTAGTACTAGCCATGCCCAATTTCAAGAAGACATTTGACTTGGAATGTGACACCTCTAGAAAAGGAATAGGGACAATGTTAATGCAAGAGGGATACGTGTTGGCCTTGACTAGTAACAAATTTTGTGACAGAAACTTGGGAAAATCCACCATGAAAAGGAAATGTTGGTTATCCTTCATGTAGTTGATATGTTGCATCCTTACTTGATATGGTATCATTTCCATATTAAAACAAACCATCACAATTTGAAATATTTCTTAGAACAGAGGTTGTCCTCCCTAGAGAAACAAAAATGGGTCACTAAAATGTTAGAATATGATTATGATATTATCTAAAAGAAGAGCAAGGAGAATGTGGTGGTTAATGCTCTATTTAGGAAGTATGAAGAAGAAGGTTCCTTATTTTCCTTGTCTTTCCAATTTCTCGATTGGTTGAAGGAGGTACATCAAGAATGGTCAATGGATGCTAAGATAGTGCTCATGATCCACTAGATATAGGCCAACCCTATGCACATCCAGACTACACTTGGTAGAATGATGAGATATGATATAAATGGCTTGTTATTTTGGTCTGAGATTCAACATTTAAATCCAAAGTGTTATTTGAATTATACTCCTCTCCCATAGTGGGTCACTTTGGGTTTCATAAAACATATGAAAGGATTAATCACTCATTCTTTTGAGAAATCATGAAGGTGAACATCCACAAATTTGTGCCAAAAAATAAAATTTTATATCGGCACAAGGGGGAGACTATGAAGCCTCCAATAGCATTACATCATTTACCCATTTTGATCATTGTTTGTACTGAAATTTCTTTGGATTTTATTGTGGGGTTACTGAAATTAGGCAACAAATCAATGATCATGGTAGTTGTTGATCACCTTTTTATATATGCTCATTTGTATCCTTACAACACCCATTCAAGGCCTTGGTAGCACAAGTCACTCATGGAAAATATTTTAAAACTCCATGGCATGCCTAAATAAATTGTTCCATATCATGACCCCTCCTTCACTAGCAATTTTTGGTGGGAGTTGTTTCAGCTTCAAGGTACCCAACTGAATCTTAGCATGGCATATCGATCCCAAATGGATGATCAGACATAATTTTTATTAAGTGTTTGGAATATTTTTTACATTTTTTTTCCTCAAACTAACAATCCCAATGGGTCAAGTGATTACCCTCGGATGAATGGTGGCACAATACCACCTATCATGGTGCTACTAAAATGACCCCCTTTGAGGCAATCAATGGGAAAAATCCCCCATTGGTGATCTCCTACTTACCATGCTTCTCTAAGTTTCACAAGGTGGAAAAAACCTTGACAACCCATATTGACATTCTTCGTATCCTCAAAATAATTTGGTGTTCTCCCCTAACTTAATGAAGCAACAAATAAATCAGAATTTCTCTAAACCCCACTTTGAAGAACGGGATCAGGTGTTCCTACATGTCCAACCCTCAAAAGAAAAGTTGCATCACTTGAGGAGAACAGCCACCTGAAGTTAGCACCTAAGTTTTGTGATCCATATAATATAATCAAACATATAGTCCCAATGAATTACAAATTGGCTCTTCCTAGTCATTCTAAGATCCACTCATTGTTTCATGTGTCATGCTTGGAGAAGGTGGATGTGTCCATTGAATTGTAGAGTTCAATCCAACTTTCCTGAACTAGACAAGGAGCATTGTGTTTGGTTATAGCCTGAGGCCATTTTGGACAAAAACAAGCATCACCTTCACCAGCATATTATCCAAGAAGTATTGATCCAATGGAAGGATACACAGCCATAAGATGCTACATGGGAACTAGTGGAGAATCTCCACCAATTTCCTCATCTTCAACCTTAAGGACAACATTACTTTATAAGAGGGAGGGTATCTTAGGGTCCCAAACTAACTCCCATACTTATGGGAATAGTTTTTTAATTGATTTATTGGGGGTCATCTATATTAAATAAGGCCCATGAGGTAGTAGAGTGTGAAATCAGTAAATGCAAGTTGTCCTCATTAAAGAAGGTCCACTAGTGAATGGTTGTGGCTTTATTGATGGAGGCCAACTTGGTGGCTAGGTTAATTAGAAACTATATATGGTAGTATAAGTTATGTAATTGGGTTCCAAGTGAATAATATTGTATTTTGGGTTCTTATCAATTGAAGGTTTCCCCCTCGAAGAGGGACGTGAACATTGATCTATATTCTAAATATCAATAAATGTTTTCTCATTATCGTTATTTTGATACTATGTTCTATATATTTGTTTTCCACAATTATATTTATGTCTATATTGCTCTAAATATTAAGTTTCAACTAACAAGGAACATCGTAGAGATGTGGCACATTCACAATGCCCAACACCTCAAGATCACAGCTAAATTCCCTCCTACAGTGAACTCGTGCATAAACATTGAAAATATCCATTTCCAAATTTAGGGCATGAGAAAAGAACGTCGCTAGGATATAATTTTGGGCACTTACCGATGTATGAAGGGCCATTGTATTTTTCTAGTATCAAACCTATTAATTTTCATATCAAACTCACCATCATGAATCACCAATTTGGAAAACATTTTTTCAAATGCTTCTTCACTACCAATTACAGACCCATCATCTCTTGCAGCATCAAAATAATTGGATTGTTTTTTAATACAAATCTTCTTATGGATTTTTTCTTCAAGGTGTTGTAGGTGAATCCCCCTGCGGACAAGTGGATTCCCTCTTGGTCTCTAGACTCCTAAGGCCAAGACATAAAAGTGTTTAACATGGACACTGACATCCTTTTAGGTCTAATAAAGCTAATATACGAAGGAGAAGAAGAAAGATATGTACCTTATTAACAACGTTTGTCCTTGCAAAGTCCGGGCTGAGCTTCGATCCTGAGCTCCCTGATAGGTCCTGTAGAACAAACAAAGATACAATGGACTTCCTACTCTATTGATATTAGCTCAAATATAGATCCATATACTGCATACAAACTTATGTGGAACAAACATAAGTCTGAAAGAAGCAGGCCAAGCATTAATATATTGATGAGAACAAGTAAAAGTACTTACAATCCTTTGATGAAGGTGTAGCAGCTTCTTCCAGTTATCCTTGTCCAACCCCTTTGCTCAAGTAATCTCCACTGTATTTTGTATGTTGTCTAGGAGATCATAGGTTTCATACCTCCAATATTTTTCATGTGTACCTTTCACCATGAGAAGGCCTCCTTATATAACCTTGGAGAGGCCCAACCACTAGAGAGATCTTTGGGATAAGTTAAGGATTCCTCTCCTTCAGATGAGTATCTTCCCTAATATCATGCCTTGACCACCAAAATTCGAACCCAACTACCTTATGATATTGAGGGGATTTTCCCCTTATTTCCTCTAACAAACCAAAAATTTGCTCAGAAAGGGTAGCACTCCCCCAAAAGGGTGCACAGAGCGCTCAAACACTCCCCCAAATAGGCCTAGGGAGCGCTAGCACTCCCTGACAGTGGGTAGGGAAGCGCTCCTCTCCAAAATCCATTTTTGAGTGGTTCTTTCAGTGGCAAAAGGTTTGTACTCCCTATCAAGTGATTTCTCTTCTTCAAAACTAGTCTTTGGGGTCTCTTAAGTGTCTTTGTGATGTCGTTAGAGGAATGACATATGCAATATGGAAGTATGATGTTTGTGATACTTGCAACACTTGTAGTCAATATGCGACACTTGCGAACAATATGTGACACTTACAACACTTGTAATGACGACACTTGCGACACTATTGAAGTGAGTAATTTTGATGTGTAACATATTGCCCCCCAAAGTGCGAAGTTAGAAGACGATGATAACTGAAGTACTTTGTAGACTTTTTCGAGCAAGGGTATGGACGCAGAGAGGCTGGAAAAATTTCCACACAACCATAAAACAAATATTATGACATGTTTCAAACCCAAGGCAAGCATACCTATGCTTGAGTGATAAAGACTTTTTAGGTATGGCCGCCACAAAATACATTGCGGATCCATAATTATATTGGCAAAATGGTATAGCCATTGAAGATACAATGTGGATCTATACTCCTATGACCTGCACTGATCGTAGCCACGAAGAATACACAGTGGATCTATGGGATGACAAGACATAGCCACGACCAATACAAAGTGGATCTATGTAACAGTAGATGTGTCATAGTTCAAAAGAACTCCTTCGCAACATGGGAAAAGTACATATAAGAGTGATGACTCAACCCAGGGTCTTCTTACCAATCCCTGATGTAGTATGAATCTAACCATGTGAATAGATGTCCTGATGTCAAACATGGTAGAAACCATTTGATTATCGGTCAATGAGGTAAACCGTTAACAAGCGCAAGAGAAATCACCATTGATGTCAATGATTCCCAAGGTACTCTAGTACATTCCAACAAATGTGAATGAATGAGTTGAAGTCGAACATCCGTGGAATCACCCGATCATGGGTCAATTATGTAAACCCACTGTCGAACATAAGGAGGCCTGCCATTGAGGCATGCAGGTCCCAAGGTACTAACTGGTTTCTAAGTCTAGTTCCTAGATAATGTGTTGAAGTCAACAGGAATAGACTCGTCGAAGGAGGGCCTTGATGTATCCCCCATCAATGATATGAAACTGACACAGAGATGTAATTGGTAGATCAAATGAACATGGACTGACACAGGTATTCAAATAAGATATTTGTGATGGCTGACTCTCAAGACAGATACTTCCCTTGAACACTGAGCCACAACAGCAGAAACTTGACATGGACCAAAACACGATAATGCAGTAGATACGGTGACTTTCGTCGGGTGACCCAAAGGAGTAAAAGAAACTCAGAGGATTGGCTCAGTGTAGAGGTTCAACAGATTGAAATGCGTGCAAATATAAAATGTCGTGTTCAAGGGTCACTGTAAGGGTTACTGGCAATGTTCTCAAAAACTGCTTGGCTTGCTTCCTTCAATTTTTCCCCCATCCAAATAGACAAGTACCTCTTTTTAATTAATGAGCTCGAGGAGGGTAACACATGCTCTATGTAACTCACCTTCGGTAAGTCCCTCTTCCTTTGTTTAATGAACTGGAAGAAGTAAGGGTTCGGTCTCACATGATCCCTTCAATGTATGAATGTTTAATGAGTCCAGAGAAGGTAAACTCGGTGGTTTTCATATTTAGAGAGTCTGAAAACAACGTAAAGATGACTCCAATGTTGTTCTTTTTCGTAATTTTAGTTTTGCGAGGCCAAAAAAGAGATAAATTATCACTCAAAAGATGCCCTTTCAAAACTTTTAATGAGTGGGAAAGGAAGTAAGATCACTCGGCAATCCTTTCATGTTTAGAGAGACTGAAAAGAGCTTAAAGACAACTCCAAGGGTTCCTTTTTCATATATCGATGTGAGCCCGAAAAAGAGATAAAAGGTTGCTCGGTTGCATTCTCATGTTTTTACGAGCACGAGAAAGAACAAAGACTAAGCTCGGTATGCCCCCAGCTTGAAAGCTAGTGGCTTAAATCTAGAATGATCATCAAAGGCTGGAGACATTCCCTCCAAGATTCAATTCATTCACCGACTTTGAGGTTGTACCAATTTCTCTACTATATGGAGAAAAAGGATAAGGGTGGATGAAATGAAGGTTCAAGAGAGGTGACTATTTCATTTGTTAATGAGCTTGACACAAGAAAAGAACTATGCTCAGGGCTCCGGGTTCAATCCCCAGATTGTTGTTTCATTTTTTAACGAGCTTGCGACAGAGAAGCGAAACTATGCTCGTGACCTTTGTTTCATTTTTTAACGATCTTGCTACAGAGAAGAAAAACTATGTTCGTGGACTCTCCTTGATCATGGCTTCAAAGAGAATAACGCTCTAGAAGGACACCATGTCAGGGACAAAACTTGGTCATGGCTTCCAAGATATCTTCACTGGATGGAAGAAAATCACCCTGGAAGGAACACATGTCGAGGGCCGCGACAGGGGTAAGGAGATCAGGCTCCAATAGCCCTACCGAAGATATCACCATGTCAACTACCAAATCCAAATCATCGGAAGTTGAAGGCATGGGAGACGATGGAATATCAACATCAAGAGGGAAGATAGAGTGTATATCTCCCCAAATTTCTTCACGAGGGGGAAGAAAAGAGGATTGATGATGGTTATCAACCTGAGGTAGCTCGTCAATGCTCAACATTTCCATAATAGATTCATCAGAGGGAAAAATTGGGGAAATGTAGTCTATCGCAGACGACAAGGAACTTAACCATGATGGCATCAAATAACTGTTGGGCTCCAATAGATGTTGGTCATCCGAAGAGGGAGAAGTGGATTGGATAGAAACGTATGATGTTTCGGCTGGACTAAGTGGCACAGTGTCACCTAGTGCATCGAATTCCAACGGACTAGGTACAGTCCAAGGGTCATATGATTCCAAAGATTGATAAGTCGTGGTCGAAATCATATCGGCAGTGGCAATATGATGTGCAGTCGGTGGAAGTGGTGTGGGAAAGGTACTCATAAGGCTAGAATATTTCAGCAAGCCAACACCAACGCTTTCATACATGATCTTGTGGTCTCCCAAGAAAGGAATGTTGTTGGTAGCAGGAGCGTGAGAATCGGTTGTGCAGAAATCTAATTGATCAATAGTGACAATTTTGCCCTGATGAGGAAATTGTACACATCGAAAGACCGACGAGGAAACGGAAGTCATAGCATAAAACCAACTTCTTCCAAGTAACAAGTTGTAATCAAGGGGAGCATCGACCACCTCGACATCAACAGTGGTAGATTTGCCACCCAATTGGATGGGCAGGGACTGTAAAATTCCATGGGGATGAAAACCTTGCCCATCGAATGTGCATAACATCGTTGGGGATTTGTTAAGTGCAGGTGATTTTAAACTTTTCCAACAAGCTAGAGACATGACACAAGTTGAGGATCCCTCATCCAGAATAGTTCGGTGGATTTGTTGATTGTGAACAACAACATCAACTTGGAAAGCAAGTTGGTGGGAGGGTAGAGATGTATAATTGTCTAGGTTAAACATGATATGGTTGGATGAATCAGGATCAACGGCTCCAATAGCATCCAAGATCATTCTATGTTGACTGGGGCAATGTTGTAGAACTTCTAACGCAGACATAGCACACGGTGCTTGAGCCAAATCTTCAACAATGTTGTAGTTTTGGGTGGCATGTGAACTAGGATTAAAGGTAGATTTACGGATAGTGATCTTAGGAGGGTATAAGATAGAGTTGAACGTAGGTTTCTCAATCTGAAGTGGTCCAGACGGAATGTTAACTGATGGAGGACTAACGGAGGACGGTGATGGATCCGGTAAAGTACCGGTACTGTTAGTGACTTTTCCTTTGTCAGGGTTACCTGGTGTGTCATATGTCTTAAAGCGAGTGGTCAAATTAATCCCATTAAACATATAAATATGTGCACTTGTCAAGGCCTCATCATGAGGATGGCTAGAACTGCCCCCAGGAGAGGGGGTTTGAGAAACCATGGATTGTTGTTGTGAAAAAGGTTGAGTAAGCACAACGGGTTGTGAATTTTCTTGGAAAATTTTGGCCACTTCATTGCGATGTGGACAGTCTCGAGTGTAGTGATCGTCAAAACAAATGATACACGGGAATTTCAGTTTCCGTTGTGGTTGTTTTTCAGTAGCAGGCGTTTGAGCTTGATTTTTTGGTTGTTCATTGCTATTAGTATTTTTTGATTTATTTTTTGTCTTATTCTTACCTCTAGATTGTTGTGAAGGGGCAGATTGAACTTCATTCACCTCATATATCTGAGTTTGGGGAGAGGTAGAGGAGAGTGTGGTCGACTGGGAAGTAGATTGAGTTTTGACGGAACCGATAACACCGTCTACATGAGATGAGGATGACAACTTGGATGGATCGGTATTAGCTCGAGCAGCATTTGGAAGAAAATCATACAAAGTACCATATTTTGAATAAATCAAATATAAGTACTGAGCCCAAGCAATGGTTTCTTCCTCGGTGACTACACCACCCATAGCGACATCGCGGGCGATCGGGGGTAAAAGTGATATAGTAATCCACTCTGGCAATAATATATCAGGAATGATTACTCTGATCATCCTTCATCATATTCTCCACTCATGAATATGGTCAGAGATATGCATGGAGTCAGTTTGATGAAGAGAGGTCAAGAGTTCAGTACCCGTCTCGTAGTGAATAGGTAGTTGAAAGTGCATGAGGAAATACATGGCAAGGGAGTTGAAATCATGAAAATAAGCACGTGGTAGTTCAATATACCACTTTGTTGCAGAGCTCGTAAGTGTTCGTTGGAAAAGACGCAAATGTATAGAATCATCCATGAGGGATTTTGATGAACACCATAAATGGAAAGTCATCACATGTTTATTTGGATCTTCTCCATATTTTCCTTCAAAATTTGGAATATCAGAAGGAAGTTTAGCTAGAATAACTGGCCAAACCGGTGAATGAAAAATAGGATCATTGATTAACCAAGACAAGTCTGGGATATCCAGAGTCACAAGGAAAGGTAGTTTTTAGTTGACTTGCGAATGATACTGGTGTGGCATAGGAACACCAGTAAGACCATAAAATGGGTTGGGTGGATAGTCGTAACCAGTAGGTCCTCCTACATACGGTTGTTGCTAACCAAGATAAGCAGGATTCGATGATGGTTGAGAAATATTTGCATAACCCAGTGGGTTTTGAGCATTATAAGTTGGGTGATTTGCTTGCCCATAAGGAGGATAAACATTGTGACCTTGAGGAGGGTAAGGAGTAGATTTCGGAGGCGAATACACATTAGGCCCATGGGGAGTATAGGGTTTTTTTCCTTGAGGACTCATGGTGGTGTTTGGGACGCCCGAATAAGGTTGTCCATAAGATGGTCTGGAAGGAACAGGATTTGATACTCCTCCTTATGGGTTATGATATGAGTGCCCCCCAACATGGGTTTGAGTAAATGTGCCTCTGGAAGATACTCCCCATGATTGTGAAGGGTTTCCAGCAGACGAAGGTTTCCCCCTGCTAGCAGTGGATTAACGACTAGGGTATGACTGGCAAAGGGAGGTTTCCCTCCGAGAAGAACATGAAAAGGGGGTTGTCCCCCAGGAGGGGTAGGCCCACCATAGGATGGTGGTCTTCCAGGAGGGATAGGTCCACTAGATGGTGGTTTCCCTCCAGTCAGATGTATTTGGCTGGCAAGGGTCTGCATTCTCGGGTGAAAAGATGTCCCAGTAAGATCGTGCAGAACATGTGGAGTTGTAGAGTGAAAGTTTGTAAAAGCGGGGGTAGGGATCGAAGTGCCTTGGGAATGAGTAGAGGTGATGAGTACAGCATTAGGATAGACTTGTATTGATGTAATAGTAGAGTTAATGAACTGATCGATGGGGTGATTCATAGTTTGACCAGATGGCCCAGTTTCAACAAGAGGGTCATGAGGATTAAAGGGTTGTCGAAAGGATTCAAAATGCTCATAGAGATCGTGTCCTGATGAATTACTCCATACAAAACGAGCAAGTGTGGGATTTGTATCTACCATGGTGGTAGGATGAACAGGAGTCTTATAATCATCACCAAAGGTTGGTTCTGTGGATCCCATATATGTTTCGGTAAAATCTCTCTCAGGTAACTGTGGGACCTCTTCATCTATGACGTTCCCAAGGGAGTCTAAACGAAGAAAAATTGGTTCGAGAGGAATTGTCAACACATATGTAGTGTGAGGAGTGGGATTCTCAACCATAACCAAAGCGCCTTATGAATTGTCTAACGGAAGATCAACAACACTCCCAACGTCAAATTGATTTTCTACCTCTCCACGGTAGTTATCTTCTGGAGGGTTAGGAGGTAAGGGTTGGTATCCTTCCAGAGGTAGCCCTTGCATCCTACGCGATTGATGAAGACCTTTATCGTCTACAGGCTCAATTTTGGAGAATAACAGTACACGCTAAAAATCTAGGGCCAACTAACAAAAAGAAACAACATACGCTAATAAAATCTAGGAATCAAAACCAAGCAAACAAAACTTCTCTCAATGATTGTACTAGTTGGTGATGAAATCCAACGTCGCGTGACCAAGTCAAGAAGGGGCTAGGATTTGGTGGAACAGTTACAATGGCGACCTGCTTAACAGAATTTCACCTTGGTGCAAGATTCCACGCAATAATTTTGGATTTACCCTCCAAGGAGCCTGAGTGAGTTTGACCAATGTATGTTCCAGGTATAGTCAGACTTCCCTTCATCGTCACCTCGTGTAAGTACCTAAATATTATGGAAACTAAGGACACCAACTCACAGTCATCCCCTGGGCGGGTACAGTCGATATTCCAATTCGAACGTATGGGCAGGATAACAAGTCTGAAATCAATGTGAGAGGCTCCCACACATAATCGTGGGTATACCCTCAAGTGACCCCCAATATACAATCCAACCACTACAAACATTTGAACCATGGAGGGATAATATCTATAATTATCTCGAATGCAACCTCGTGCATAACCCCTGTGTGAGAGGGGGATCCCAGAAAGCCTATACGACAATTGGATTTGACTATCCCTATCTCAGGATAGTAATGTTTGTTTCGAAAACTTTGGATAGTTGTACTTACAGCCTAATCCAAAGTTCTAATCCTAGTCTAATGTTGGTGGAAGATCCTAAAAACAAAATGTTCTAGATAATTTTTAATTAGCGTTCATTTTGCAGCTATTATTTACTCAAAGGGGTGTATGACAATGAAATTGATGGTATGATGACTCAATTCCCAAAAAATGCACAAGAAGATGATAACCAGTCTTGTATTTCGATGAATGTCTATTTAAGGGAAAGAGAGTAATTTCTTTTCATTATCAAACACTAAGATGCAATGTCCTCATACAATTGTTTCTTAATCAAATCCAATGTAATGCTAAAATTTCAAAAATGCCTTCTAATATCCAAACCAATCACTAAAATATTTCCTTTCACTTATAGGTG
>SNQJ01S0033712.1:56593-72629 GCA_010110895.2 Picea sitchensis
TTTTAGTGTTATTTTACATCATAATTGATGGTAGCGAATTGTTACTGTTAGTCCCTAAAGTTGCACTTGATTGTGAGAGGGCAAGCTAGAGCATCATCAGCTTATTGCAATAGTTTTTATGATTTGGTTTTTTGGAAGGGTGGCTGAAAATTGGTTCAAGGTTTCGAGATAAAAAGGAATTTCAAAATAAGGGCAAAATATATCCTATTGTGGTTAAAGGGTAGTCACATTGATGAATTAAACAAATAAGGAAAAGAGAATATGAAGTCTTCAATTTGTTAACCTCAGAAGAAATTCTTATCTCAAAATATCATTAAGAAACAAGAACATTAGCCTGAAATCAAAACTTGAAAATAATCACAACAGCAAATTCTTCATTGTGTCAATTAATAATCAAGAAATCAATGCATTGCAGTTTGATAAATGGTCTCAAGCATGAAGAGAAAAATAACATAGAAGAAGAGAAAGTCTAACCATAAATGTGCCTTTGCCATTAAGTGTCATATAGAATATGGAATGTCTTACAAGGAGTTTCAAAACAGGTCACTTGGATATCCAAATTTTCGACCCTCACAGAGTCTTTCTTCCATCTACTTAAACTATCAAAAAGTAGCTCAGATCTTATTTTCTAGTGTGTTATTAAAGATAGGATCTTATCGGCATCTATCTTCTAAGGAGGTTAGCTCAAAATGAGCATTTACATTACAAAAATAGATAGCAGCTCAACATCTTAATCTCAAATGATTCTTTCAACAATACATTCGATCCTACAAATTGGGAATTGGTTTGATTTAGTCATGTATTCGAAGTATCATCTTCACAAGACAAAAACAAGTAAATATTCCCTTGTTTCCTGGTAAATATCAAAACTTCAAACTATGTCAGATCCTTCATAGGGCTATCATGATATGATAACAGTGCTAGATTTAGCAATCCTCTATTTTATCTTAGAGGTGAGTACAATATTGTGCCACTAGAGTTTGAAGTTGGATTCTTTAAGCTCTTTGAGAAATGCCCTTTGCTCCCTTTTCTTCTTCTTGAACCCCTGTATCCTTTCTTGCTGCTTGGCACTCCATTGCTCTACTTGGGCCTTTTCCTTCTTCAACTTCTTCACCATTCTCTGGAGTTCTCCGATATTCTCTTTATCACTTCTGACCTTGACCTTGAATTCTGGAAACTCTTCTGCAGTTGCAGGCTTGTTTAGATCTATGGCAGCCTTAGGTTCTCTCAGTTTAATTTGGTATCTAGAAGCTAATCCTGAACTGTTACCATCCTATAAACTGGTTGAGTCCATGGCTTCTGGAATATCTAATGTATGGTCTGAGTCTACAGGGTTACTTTCATTCTTTTCTGAAATCTTGCTGGTACCTTTAGCAAGTGTTGCAGCTCTTGATAATCTGGCAATAGCTCTTGTTACAGGTCCTGCAAGAAATTGAGCAATATGCTTACCACTTTCTTTTGGTTTCCTGTGTAATGGAGGTTTTTCTGCCTTTTCTTTGACACCTGCTTTAGAGTCCTCAGAATGGTCCTCTATGACTATGAAATTTTCCTTTCTGATAGATGAGTCAAACATAGCTTTGAATTTTAGCATGTATTTGTTGGTAACCCTAGTTGAATTTTTCGTAGGGTATTGAGACACAGGTGCAGATTTATTCTCTTGTTTCTAACCTGTGACACCTTTCTTACTGGTTGATTTTTGCTTATGTTTGACTGTAGGTTTAATATTATAATCCTCATTTGAATCTTCTTCCATTTTTATGTCTACATCAAAAACATTTTGATCTCTGCATCAAGTTTGGATCTCTTACCTTTGTTGGTCATGGATTTTTTCTGAATTTCATCTACAAGGGTATCAACAGGAATGTGTTGAGACTTCTTTCTTTTGCTGGTCTTTGTCACCCTTGTTGCAGACATTTCTTCTTTGACTGGAGGTTCATCAGCTGTGATACTATGTTTCTGTGTAGCTGTCTTTCTTCCTTTGCCCCTTTTTTGTTTTCTTGGTTGTGGATCGGGATTTAGGGACTGGATCAACCAGTTCCAAGGTTTTTGTACTTCACTCATAGCATAAATGACTAGAGTTTTAATTAAAACTTGATGGAACAGGCTACCTTTAGCAGTGGTAGGGTGTGACTGTACCCTTTTTGACATCTTCTATAGGCTTTTGAGTAGAAAGTATGGTAGATTTAAGGGATAGTCTCCATTGATATGCATCAAGAACCTAATATGGTAGATGTAAACCAGTGAGAATCTACCTTCGCAGGTGATATACCTGTGAATTATGATCAGAGCGGTATGCCATTCTTGTCTAATCCAGTTGTGAGTAACTCCTTTCTTCTAGTCTGGGTTCTGTTTATCTGGTAGCAAGAATTGGTTCACAAACTCCATGACTACATGCTCCTTTTTCCATCATCGTTCTCCCCAAATCTCCAATTTACAAGCTTTGGCAATGGATTGTTCTGTTACCAACATTAACAATTTACCAATCGCCACTTCGAAGCCATAGAAGTTCTATGTGACCATCATGGATACATGTTCGTCATGCCCCTGGAAGGTGGTAAATAATTCAAACCAACCAGCATCCTTGAATCTTTGTGCCATCTGTGGATACGCTTCAAGTAGCTCGGCGCCCTCCAGTTCCAACCTGACAATTTGCCCACTTTTCTTAGGCACCATGTCAATGATATAGTGCTGCAGCTCAGCGTTGTTGGAAATTGAATTTAAAACCTGCAAGTGTTACTACATAATGATTTCTTTTAAAGGATATATGTGCACATAATATGACGGAATTAGAATAACAGATGACAGTGTTATATAATGATGTTGGAAATTGAACTGATTTGATACGGGTCCTTCCAGGTACAGAGTGATCTCATTCATGCAATGATTCGAACTGCATAATCGATTCAAGTGATATCGTGGAGTACATGCAGGTCTTTTGTCCACGATTTATGTGATCATGACAAGATCTGGATGGCTGGTGCATGACACAGCATGATTACTTTAGCGCTGCAAGAATAACGTTATTCCAGTAGAGCTATTTGATGACTTGGCAATAATTTGAATTTTCAGAATTCAAATAAGTAAATGATGTGACAAATCTCGTTAAACCATGTCTTAAACCTTCAAACTTAAGAAAAATATTCAAAAATGTTAAAATGCAAAGCATAACAAACTCAAACCAAAGATTAAAGTCTAATGAAATCAAGCAATGAGGTATAAGCAGGGAGGGCTTAGGATTAGGGATTCTCACTAAATCAAGAACGAAAATAGAGACTAACACTGGATCCTTCTGGGGGTGGATTTTTGATGATTAAACTCCAAGAACTGCATACCAATGCCTTTTCCTTACTTCTGATTCATTGATTTCCCTACATCTGTCATCCTTTATTCACAACACAACTATATAAAAATGATTCCATTGGGTATATGGAGTCTTTATTGAAAGAAAAACCTATTGTACAAGATGAAAACTTGATGAATCTTTAAAGAAAATAGTGTTTCAAGAACCTCCCATTCACTGGGCCTCCAAAAAAATTTGTGTCATCTAGATTATGTAGGATAAAAGTGTTATTATCCATTACCTTGGCTATTTTGAAAGGACCATACCATAGGTTATCAAACTTACCATGTTTGTATTTATCCTCTCTCCTAGCATCCCACCTTAATACCAAACCTCCTTCATTAAAAACATATTTCTTAGTTCCTTTATCAAATGTGGCCTTGACTTTGCTTTGGTGAGCAGCAGCTTTCTGATTCATCTGTTCTCTAACTTGTTGAACCTCAATCATCTGAAAAATTCTCCTTTGGAGATCATTGGGTTCTTCTAACTCTTCTTGTAAAAAATTTAAAACTGGTAGTCCCAATTGAGTCGGAAGAATAGCTTATGTCCCATATACCATCTGGAAAGGAGAGGTCCCAATAGATTTCTTGTTACTGATACGATCGACCCATAGGGAAAACTTTAACTTGGAATCCCATGACCTTTTATTTTATGCAAGTAGTTATTTGATAATCCCTATCAGACTCTTATTGGAGGACTATGCTAACCCATTTCCTTGGGGGTAGTAAGGAGTAGAGTGGACCAATTTGATACTATACTTATTGCATAAATCAATCATGGATTTGGATTTAAAATCTTGTGCGTTATCAGTAACTAGTTTTTTAGGACAGCCAAACCTAGAAAAGATATGTCCTTCAAGAAATTCCATGATTACCTTGTCTATTGCATTCCTAGTTGGAATTGCTTTGATCCACTTAGTAAAGTAATATGTGGTTGTAAGGATCCATTTATGTTGTCCATAAGATGAAGGGTTGATTTCCCCGATGAAATCCAATCCCCACTGTTGGAATGGTCCTTGAGCGATGATTAGTTTCAGAGGCAACGACAGAAGTTTCTCCTTTCCAGCAAATTTATGACAAGGTTCGCACGCCCTGTCCTCAGAAAAAATGTCTAAGAACAAAACTGGCCAGTAATAGCCTGCCCTGAGAATCTTGAAAGCAGTATCTTTCCAATGGTGATGACCTCCACAAACACCATGATGTAAATCACAAAAAATTTGTTTAGCCTCTTCTTCATTAACACACCTCAACAAGACACCATGAGGGTCTTTCCAGAATAGGATCTGATCAATAATGAAATACTTTATTGATCTTAACTGTAATGATCTGAACTTTGATTTATCCAATTCTGGAGGGGATTGAAAATTCAGCAACAAACATACAACATCTTTGTACCATGGTCAAGAAACATACTTGTTGTTTACCTATGAACTTGTTTCTTCAATCTAGAATGAAAAAACATGTGCTTTGCCTAAAATATGGTACAACCCAATTGCTTTGCAATTAGACTCTGTCATTAATTTTGCAGGGCCTTGACCTTTTATTAGCTGAGTAGGCTTTATGGTAAGGTTATACTCCAGGATTTTTGTTATCCATTTTCCTCTCTTTCCTTCTCAATCAAGTTGAACTAAGATTTCTTTGACTGCACTGCTTGGGACATAACCAGTGATCTCATATTGAAGGACATATACTCTGAAAGATTTCAAAGCCTTTACCAGGGCATAGGCATGTTCTTCCATTATATCATAGTTCAGTTCAGAGTCTCTGGGATTTTTTTTGAATAAGGAAATGGGTTGCTCATACCCTTGCTCATTTCTTTGCAGAAGAACAACAGTTATGGTATTTTCTTAGGAAAATGAAAAAATCATGAATTCTTTGGAGCAATTTGGCCTGATGAGAACAGGGGCCTGAACAAGAGCCTGCTTGATCTTCTTAAAAGATTCTTAAGCTTCTGGTATCCACTTAATTTCTGCATCCTTTTTCAACATGTCAGTAATGTACTTGATAATCTCTGCAAAATTAGGAATAAATCTCCTTAAAAAATTAATTTTACCAATGAAGGACTAAATAGACTTATTGTTTCTTGGAATGTCTATTTGTTGGATAGATTTTACTCTTTCATGATCTATTTTAATACCTTCAGGTGAAACAATGTGTCCCGAAATTTTTCCTTCCTCCATGACAAAATGTGATTTTTTAGGATTAAGTGATATACCGTACCTCCTACATTTCTCAAAAGTCTGCTTCAAGTGTTTTAAATGTTCTTTATCAGATTCTGAAAATATAGTGATGTCATCAAGATAAATAACTACAAACCTGTCTTTCTCATCGATTAATGCAATGTCCATAGCCCTTTGAAATGTGGTTGTTGCATTAATCAATCCAAAGGGCATATTTTCATACATGAAAGTGCCCTAGGGAGTGGTAAAAGTTGTTTTCTTTTTGTCCTCCTCCACTATTGATATTTGGTTGTACCCTGAGTATCCATCAAGCATAGAGATCCTCTTTTCTCCTACAACTCTCTATGAAATATGATCCATTTTTGGTAATGGATAATTGTCTTTTAAGGAGCACCTGTTCAAATTCCTGAAGTCCACACAGATTCTTATTCTCCACTCTTCTTTCTGACAGGTACAAGGTTAGTTTCCCACTCTAATTATCTCAGTGGCACTATGATTTTGGCATCCAATAACCTTTTCAGCTCTTTTTCTATTATAGGTAACAGCAAAGGATTAAATTGCCTGGTCTTTTTCTTAAAAGGTTTTGATCCAGGTTTTAGAGGAATTTATGTTGTATGATATTTGTATCAAACAATTTCAGGTCTTTATAAGACCAGGAGAATACATCTGAATATTTCTTAATCAATTCAACATATGTCTCTCTCTATTTTTGTGACAGTTTTCTATATATTTTGACCAACCTGGGATTTGCATCAGAACTGATATCACATTCCACTATATCAGTTTATTTTGTATGAATAACAGCCTTCCTGGAAACATCATTGTGGTCAAACAGCCTCTTGAGTGGGACAAAACCTTTAGGAAGATGTTTTGTCTTTAATTCAATAATTTTGTGCCCAGCAACACTATCTTGAAGAACATTTGTAGCATGTACCTCTACATCATCATCTTCATTATCTTGATCTATTGAAATGTTAGAAAACTCTTCAATGGTCTTTAAGAATCTTTGAATTTCCTCATCATCTTTAAAGATCTGCCAATTTTTTATATTGTCTGGTATTGAGGGTCTGTGTCTAACCTCGACCTCAAATTTCGAACTAGGAAACATTGGAGTCTTAAAGTTGCTAGCTGCAAGTGCCAAAGAGTCAACCTACTGATTTAAATTTCTTTGCACAAAAGTAATATTGAATGCCAAAAAGAAATTATCCACATAATCCCACACCTCATTCCTATATTGTTTCAACGCTTGCTGCTTGGTTTGATATATATTCTTAATCTGGTGAATAATAAGTTATGAATCTCCAAAAATAGAAAGCTTATCTATACCCATATCTTTAGCAGCTTTTAACCATAACAGCAAAGCTTCATACTCACTGATGTTATTAGTTGTGTCAAATTCAAGTTTATATGACATAGGAATTACTTCTTGTGTTGGTGTTGGCACAGGGGCAGACCCAGGGTTCAACGCTACAACAGCGCACCAACAAAACCCTAACTACTGGCCCTTTTGGAAACACCTGCAGAGCAGATGAAGTCTCACCCGAGGTAGAAGCAGGGGTGGTTGCAAGACTCAAATGTCTGCAACCTTATCTGGGAGACAGATCTATGATTATAACACTTTAACAGAGCACTTATTAGTCATTATTCATCAATACTTAATCTTAGTTTACTACGTAGACAAACCCTAATCACAGAGCATCACAGTATTCAACCTGATCCAGCATCCAGTATCACTTAGCATAAAGAAACAAATCAAATCTAGCAGATTCAAGCACTAAGCATATTCACACGGGTTAGATCTAGCATTCATTCACATTATTAGGCACGGAGCAACATCATATCTATCTAACATTCATCTATATCAAGGCACTAAGAAAATCATACATAAACACATCAATGCATCGCAAAAAGCAGAGAAACACGGAATATACGTGGTTCAACTCCACCCTGGGGATACGTCCACCTACTCTTCTTCTCTTCTATTATCTTCTATCAATCAGTTACATGCACAGAGCCTCAAAAACCCTACTCCTCATAGGACAGGAGATATGTGCACCTCGCTAGATCCTCCTTCCCCGGGCTAGGTTACAACACTAAGCCTCTTCTCAATCTCTTACACTTGCTTGCACTGAGCTCTACAAGCCTCACACAGTATGCACAAAATCAATCTCTACTCGGCACTTAGCACTTTCAATCACACAGATCGAACTTGTAGTTCCCTACTTACTTCGCCTAGCTACTTATTTATACATTGCAAAATAGGCCTAAGCATGGGTAAACCCATGGGCCTACATTCCCATACCCATTACATAATCCCAAAACCCAAAAATACCTAAAAAGGCGTCGAGATCCCGCGATCTCTACTTCGTCTTGCACTCCACCTTCAATAGCCTGTCGAAATCCCAAAAATAGGTTAAACATGACCAAGGATCCTCAAAACTTGGTCAAGGGCCAACAGTAGGTTAAATGAAAACAATCCCAGCACCAGAACCTTCTCTAGAACAGGCCCCATCAAAATACATTTTCCAAACAAAATTATCTGCATTGTCTCCACTTTCAGGTGTTGTTTTCCTAATTGATGTTTTTGTCATCTAATCACCAATATGAAAAATAGAGGAACCAAGATCATCTTCCACAGCATATATAGGATGATTAGTAGGGTTTTCATGATCACTTACCAAATAAGATAATCTTACTTCCTTGTATAATCTTCGATGTTCTCCACCAAAAACAGGTATGGTAGCATAACTAAGATCCATCTGTAGAGTGCCTCTTACCTTTTTGGCCCAGGATMTTGAGAGAAGCATTCCAAATTTTGGAGGTATGTCAGCCACAATAACATCTAACACCACACTCTTCATAGGTAATTGGGAAAGAGTAACAACCATTTCCTTGATCACTCCCAAGCATTTGACTTTATTGGAGTCAAAAGAATATATATCATGGTAAGGTTTAGTAATATCTAACCCTAATTCCTCCATCACCACCTTAGGCATGACATTATGCAAGGCACCATAATCCATTAGGAAATTATGCAATATATTATCATGAATATTTAGCGATATGTAGAATGGAGGAGAAGTATCAGTTTTGTCTTCAATATGAGGTCCAATGGTTACAGCAGGGTTCTCATCTTCCAGATTGGCAATGTCTGAAAAGGTAACTTGAGAAGGAGACTGTAAAGCCTTGAGAACAGTCTTCCTAAAAGGATTTGTTTTCATTAGTTCTAACAGAGGCACAGAAATCTTAATTTTGTTAATTTCGTGTTCTAAGTTCAAAGAAGAAATAGTCTTTCTTGATTCCTTTAACTCTGTAGTACTAACCTTGACAGGTTGCTTCAATGGTTGATCAAGTTGAATCCCAAGACTGTCTTTACTGATCCCTATTTTAATTGGAGTGTTGACCTTCTTTGTGGAAGAAGGTGTATCCATTTTAGGTGTACTTGAACTGGATCTGAGATTATATTTCTTCGTTTTAGGTTCCTTCTGTACAACCTCATCAGCATCCCCTTCTTCAAACTGGTTTAAAATCAAGGCATCTTCATAATCATGTTGTGTCACATGCATAGGAGATTATTTTGAATCATTTAGATGTACTACAAGGTCATATTCTATATCATCTTCATTCTCCTCCTCATCTACTGCATTATTCTGGAAAGGAGGAAAAACTTTTTGATCTTCTTGGTTCTTCTTTTCTCTTGGTAATATTTGAGGTACATTGTTTGGCCTTCTGAACTGATTTTGATTTATGTATCCACCCTCCTGTGTGGGTCTACTAGACTTTTTTTGTTCCATTTTCAACCTTTCCATCTCATATGTCAAAGTCTTCAGCATCTTAGCCATTTCATCTATCTTAGAATCAGATGTTGTATTAGAAGAAGAAGGCAGCTCTTCTTTTTGCTTTTTTTTGTCCCTGTCACCTCTGGACTTCAGTTTTTTTGTTGTTAATATGTTATATTCTACCTCAATAGCAGCTTCGTTCATCTATTTTAGGGTAGCATACCTTCTTTCTCTTATCAACAAAGAAAATTCAGCATCGAAATCATTGGCAAAGGTGATTTTAGCTGATGTTTCGGAAGGCTTAATTTCATCTGGAATTTTACTATACATTTTATTGAATCTTTTGGTAAAATCAGATATTGATTCACCTTGTTTCCTTTTTAAAGCACCAAATTCAGTAATGTAGTATAAATAGTCTTTCTTGTCTCCCCAGTGTCTTAGAAAGGTGTCGTCCAAGGCTTCAATATCAACAATTGAATTTGGTGGCAAACTTCTAAACCATTTTCTTGCTTCACCATCTAAACTTTGCACAAATAATCTTATCCACACATCTGCATGCTCTACATTGAAATTATCTACAAAACTGTAAAATGAATTCAAATGCTCTTCAACAGTAACTGCTCCTTCCCCATTGAATCTACGCAAATATTTCATATAATCATTTGGTGGAAAGGCATACAGAACTTGTGGAAGGTTCAAAGGGGCATATCTAGTTGCAACAATTGCATCCATTATGTTCACAGCCATATTGGCTATCTTTGGTGTTTGAGATTTAGGAGTAAGAAAGATTGGTGATGTAGAAAGAGAAATTGTCTCCTGTGTGTGGCAACTTAACTGTACTGATAACGAATCTTGATCCTCAACAGACAAGGGTTTCTTTTCTGGACTAGAGCCAGGTGATGGTCCAAGTAAAAGAGGGTTTTCAAAAGAAAAATAGTGTGGTTTGACTTCTTCAGAGAAGAAGGATTCAAAAGATGAAGAGAGTGTTTATGTTTCACTTTTAATATCTTTGTTGTGATCTCTCAAAGCTTCAGCCAAAGACAAAGTATTTGAATGTTCCTCTTCAATGAGTTCAGCGAGTAGCTTCCATTGATTTAGATTTAATTCTGAGATAGTTGAAGGAAAGGAAACTGTAGCAGTCTCAATGACAGGTTTGATTTCACTTTCAGGAAGTACTTCTTCATCTGATTGAGGTTTGATAATTTCAGAAGATTGTCCCTGAGAAATTTGTGAAGGAGATTTTCCCTTTGAGAGAGGGGATTGTCCAGAAATAACTTTAGATTTTCTTAATAACTTTTCAGGATCTGGAACTGTTGCAACAGGCTTTGGATCTGGATTTTTTCTGGTTACTAGTCTCTTATTAGATGATGAAGAATTTGGAGGAGTTTTAGGTCCGTTCCCTTCTCTTTTAGGAGCCAGAATTACCACAGAGGAGTCGTTAGGTGAATAATCACAATCTAATATAATGTCCAAAACCTTGTTCACCATCAAGATTTGAATCTGATCTTGTTGTTTCCCCAGGGAATATATCTTCGTTTCTTCGTCCCCAGCAATGGCGCCAAAAGATGTTAGTCCCTAAAGTTTCACTTGACTGTGAGAGGGAAAGCTAGGGCATCATTAGGTTATTGCAATAGTTTTTATGATTTGGTTTTTTGAAAGGGTGGTTGAAAAATGGTTCAAGGTTTCGAGATAAACATGAATTTAAAAATAAGGACAAAAGATATCCTATTGACTGGTTAAAGGGTAGTCACATTGATGAATTAAACAAATAAGGAAAAGAGAATATGAAGTCTTCAATTTGTTAACCTCACAAGAAATTCTTATCTCAAAATATCATTAAGAAACAAGAACATTAGCCTGAAATCAAAACTTGAAAATAATCACAACAGCAAATTCTTCACTGTATCAATTAATAATCAAGAAATCAATGCATTGCAGTTTGATAAATGGTCTCAAGCATGAAGAGAAAAAGAACATAGAAGAAGAGAAACTCTAACCATCAATATGCCTTTGTCATTAAGTGTCATATAGAATATGGAATGTCTTACAAGGAGTTTCAAAACAGGGCCCCTGGATATCCAAATTTTCGACCCTCACAGAGTCTTTCTTCTATCTACTTAATCTATCAAAAAGTACTTCGGATCCTATTTTCTAGTGTGCTATTAATGATCGGATCTGATCAGCATCTATCTTCTAGGGAGGTTAGCTCAAAATGAGCATTTACATTACAAAAATAGATAGCAGCTCAACAGCTTAATCTCAAATGATTCTTTCAACAATACATTTGATCCTACAAATTGGGAATTGGTTTGATTTAGTCATCTATTCGAAGTATCATCTTCACAAGCCAAAAACAAGTAAATATTCCCTCGTTCCTTGGTAAATATCAAAACTTCAAACTGTGTCAGATCCTTCATAGGGCTATCATGATATGATAACAGCGCTAGCTTTAGCAATCCTTTGTTTTAGCTTAGAGGTGAGTACAATATTGTGTCAATAGAGTTTGAAGTTGGATTCTCTAAGCTCTTTGAGCAATGCCCTTTGCTCCCTTTTCTTCTTATTGAACCCATGTATCCTTTCTTGTTGCCTGGCACTCCATTGCTCTACTTGAGTCTTTTCCTTCTTCAACTGCTTCACCATTCTTTGGAGTTATTTTATCTTCTATTTATCACTTCTGACCTTGACCTTGAATTATGGAAACTCTTTTGCAGGTGCAGGCTTGTTTAGATCTATGGAAGCCTTAGTTTCTCTCAGTTTAATTTGGTATCTAGAATCTAATCCTGAACTGTGATCATCCTATGAACTGGTTGAGTCCATGGCTTCTGGAATATCTGATGTATGGTCTGAGTCTACAGGGTTAATTTTTTTGTTTTCTGAAATCTTATTGGTACCTTTAGCAAGTGTTGCAGCTCTTGATAATCTGGCAGTAGCTCTTGTTACAGGTCTTGCAATAAATTGAGCAATATGCTTACCTCTTTCTTCTAGTTTCCTGTGTAATGGAGGTTTTTATGCCTTTTCTTTGACACCTACTTTAGATTCCTGAGAATGTTCCTCTATGACTATGAAATTTTCCTTTCTGATAGATGAGTCAAACATAGCTTTGGATTTTAGCCTGTATTTGTTGGTAACCCTAGTTGAATTTCTCCTAGGGTATTGAGACACAGGTGCATATTTCTTCTCTTGTTTCTTACCTGTGACACCTTTCCTACTGGTTGATTTCTACTTATGTTTGACCGTAGGTTTAATATTATAATCCTCATCTGAATTTTCTTCCATTTTTATGTCTACATTAGAAAACATTTCGATCTCTGCATCAAGTTTGGATCTCTTACCTCTGTTGGTCATGGCTTTTTTCTGAATTTCATCTATAGGGGTATCAACGGGAATGTGTTGAGACTTCTTTCTTTTGCTGGTCTTTGTCACCCTTGTTGCAGACATTTCTTCTTTGACTGGAGGTTAATCAGTTGTGATACTATGTTTCTGTGTAGTTGTCTTTATTCCTTTGCCCCTTTTTTGTTTGCTTAGTTATGGATCGGGATTTAGGGACTGGATCAACCAGTTCCAAGGTTTTTGTACTTCACTCAGAGCAGAAACGACCAGAGTTTTAATTAAAACTTGATGGAACAGGCTGCCTTTAGCAGTGGTAGGGTGTGACTATACCCTTTTTGACATCTTCGATAGGCTTTTGAATAGAAAGTTTGGTAGATTTAAGGGATGGTCTACATTGATATTCATCAAAAACTTAATATGGTATATGTAAACCAGCGAGAATCTACCTTCGCAGGTGATATACATGTGAATTATGATCAGGGCGGTATGTCATTCTTGTTTAATCCAGCTATGAGGAACTCCTTTCTTCCAGACTAGGTTATGTTTATCTAGTAGCAAGAATTGGTTCACAAACTCCATGACTGCATGCTCCTTTTTCCACCATCGTTCTCCCCCAATCGCCAATTTGCGAGCTTTGTAAATGGATTGTTCTGTTACCAACATTAAATATTTACTGATCACCACTTCGAAGCCATCAAAGTTCTGTGCAAACATCATGGATACTTGTTCGTCATGCGCCTGGAAGGTGGTAAAGAATTCGAACCAGCCAGCGTCCTTGAACCTTTGTGCCATCTGTTGATAAGCTTCAAGTAGCTCGGCACCCTCCAGTTCCAACTTGACAATTTTCTCACTTTTCTTAAGTGCCATGTCGATGATACAGTGTTGCAACTCGACGCTATTGGAAATTGAATTTAAAACCTGCAACTGTTACTACATAACGATTTATTTTAAAGGATATATGCGCACATAATCTGACAGAATCAGAATAACAGATGACAATGTTATATAATGATGTTGGAAATTGAACTGATTTTATACGGTTCCTTGCAGGTACAGAGTGATCTCATTCATGCAACGGTTCTAACTGCATAATCGATTCAAGCTATATCATGGAGTACATGCAGGTATTTTTTCCACGATTTATGTGATCATGACAAGATCTGGATGGCTGGCGCATGACACAACATGATTACTTTAGCGCTGCAAGAATAGCGTTATTCCAGTAGCGCTATTTGATGACTTGGCAATAATTTGAATTTTCAGAATTCAAATAAGCAAATGATGTGACAAATCTCGTTAAACCATGTCTTAAACCTTCAAACTTAAGAAAATTATTCAAAAATGTTAAAATGCAAAGCATAACAAACTCAAACCAAAGATTAAAGTCTAATGAAATCAAGAAATGAGGTATAAGCAGTGAGGGCTTAGGATTAGGGATTCTCACTAAATCAAGAACAAAAATAGAGACTAACAGTTACTTTCAAGCTGAAACTTATATTGYTATTAGTGAAACCACTTGTTTAGTTTAGTAATTATATTGTTTTGTTTTTTTATTATTGCATACTAGTTAAATGTGCAACAACTCTACTACACCTTTTTAGTTGTAAGATGGCATCTATAGAGGGGTGCTTGTCTTAATCGAAATTTTTCGTATTACAATCAATGGTCTCTTGTCATTTCACTAGGCTACTCTTCTTCATGTACATGTTTCTAACAATAATGGTGGAACCACTTTAATTGTTTTTCATTTACTTTATTATGTGTTTGTTAAGTAGCAACCCTAGTTTTCATCACAAGGGCTTATAGTTTTTCATTCATTTCCAAGGTAATATTCCTTTCTCGTTTCATTGTTGTTGATTATCCCAACAATGTATTGGCTTAAAATATTTATGAAGGATATAAAAATGCTATGCATGATTATGGTGGAAATGGTCATGATAGAAGTCCTACTTTTTCTTAGCCTGTGTCATAGTGATGATGAGAAAGTCCACGAATGAAAAGGGTTTTTCAAGCTCTGATCTAAAAAGTGGGAAACCAACCCCGACTTCTGTATTGCCTTGCAATTAGGTCGTATAGTGCTCACTACCTCTCAACCACCTATGAATGAGTTCCTATAGCACCCATTGTCTCAACCATCTGCCTCTCACCACAATCCATGTACACCTTTTCCATTGATGCAACTATTCCCTCAACTTTGACACAAGCGAACTCTAATGAATCCCGAGAAAATGAGCATGCCTCAAACAAATGGTTATGCAATAAAAAACATTTTTCAAAGTGCATTAAAACTACAATTCTCTAAGGTTACACATGTAAACTTAAAACCTATCTTAACAAACACACATCGTACTCCATACCACAGTGCCTTAAAAATGTTATTAGGATTTCAAATGACCATCATACCTTAAAAATGTTATTAGGATATCTAAACGAAAAATCTTCCATAATATACATACTTCTACATTCCTACAAACATCTTCCCTTTATCACCCAAAGGATTGGTTTCACAACCACCTTTCATTAACCTAGGATAGGTTTCACAACCATGTTGATGACCCAAATTCAAAACCCAACATGCATGCTCTTTATAATGATGCAATTGACCAAGTCTTCTCAATACATGGGCTCATATCAATGCATTAAACAATAATTCCAAGATAATTTAGAGGTATTCATCCTAGTCCCCATGTTGATGTGGTGTTGTTAATGGTGGTCCTTGTGCTAATACGAAGGTATTGTTAATGGTGGTCTTGTGCTAATACAATCATGGATGAAGCAAGTTCAAGTCTTAGGTGACTAACAAAATAGATACAACCAATCACAACTTCATTGTTTCTCTATATTTTGTAACACTAATATTGTGAGTTGTACCCTCTAGTGAAAAATGTGTAAACAACCATATTCACACATTTAATTATAAAATTATAAAATAATAATAATAATAATACACTTTCCTCAAGTTGGCTTCCTTGTTCAATTTATCTACCAAGTCCGTCACCATAATTAACGCCAACTAGTTTGCATAAGGTACCATCTACAAATTCAAGGAAGTGCCCAAAATTTTCCCTGCAAGGTTTTCCTGAAGGGAAAAAATAGTAATATATACCAACATAATCCATTTTAACCTAGATTTATCATCAAATCCCTCAACTTGCAAATATGTTTTATAGTAAAAAAACTTGAGAAACGGTTTACACCTTGCGATATCTTATCCCTCTCTGCAATTGATGAGTCAAAGGTTAAGATGGACTTACACTAGTTTTTAAATTAAACCTATGTTGAATTGATTTTTATTATATTTCTATTTATTTAAACCCACACTCAATTGCTTATTATATTTATTTATGATTATTACTTTTTAATTGTGTTACAACATGGCACATCTACATACAATGTAGAAACTAAGCT
>SNQJ01S0033713.1:0-23238 GCA_010110895.2 Picea sitchensis
TTGATATAAGGCCACCCCCAGGATCATCTCACTTGCATTACCCAGATGCCTTCGATCCTGAGATGACATTTCAGTTAAGAGAAAGGAACACTACAAGCCTTGAAGAAATGCAGAGCATTGCAGTTGATGTGGAGACCAACTTGTTGATCAAGAGGTCAAAGTTAAAGGACAAAGAAATGGAGCAGCTGAAGTCATCAGAAGCTAAACTACATATTTTGGCCAGTGCCATGGAAAAGCTGATGCAGAAGATTAACATAAAAGAGGAGCTTGTTGTCCAAAGACATCATGTTCCATTGATTTCAGAGAAAGACACGGTCATAGTTCACAAACATTTTTCTGCTCATCCTGGGTACCATGGTTTGAATAATGACTCGTTCATGTATTCAATTCACAACACAGTCAAAGATGAAGCTCCATCTCGACTTGTAGAGGAACAACCGGCTGACATGATATGAATGTTCAATGGCTTTTCATCCATGGATGATTTACCCAATTGTGACCAATATGATGATGATCATGAAGTTGAAATAGAGGTTGTCTGTTCAAAGAGACCCGCAGCATGTCATTGGCAGGAAGGAGTTCATTTATAGTTCAGATGTGACAATCAGCCCGTGCACAACAGTCATGACAGCGATGAGGAAGAGACAAAAAATTTCAGAGACAGGGAAAAATCTTTGCCCTTATGTTTTTCATCTTTTCAATTTCTGAAAAGAAACTCTAGGCCAGTTGTAAATAGTAAAGACAAAAATTTCCTTGATCAATCAGTTGAAGATGCTAGTGCTGATGTGGAGGTTGTTCTAAATCCAGAGTTACAGCCCTTTACCTACTTCGATTTTCAAATTTCAGATGAAAGATTAAAGCTTGAGGCAAATTATGAGTTAATCCAAAATAACTCTGTACCATTGTGCTTTAATTCATTTCAAATTTTGAAGGAGACTCTTGGACAAGAGTTGAAGGATAAATACATAAAAGGTCAGAAAATATCGTTTGAATCAATGCAACAGTCTTGTCAATCTTTTCAGGATCCAATAGCTGATCGGTTGGATGGCCTGTGGGATCAAAATCATTCCCCGTCATCCATCTATGGGATAAAACGTTGCTATGACATGGATATGATAGGACAGTCAGCTACAGGGGTGTGTTCAACAGAGGCATCATTTCACAAACCATCAGAGCATCCACAATCATATAAAGAAGTGTTGAAAGACACAGAATGCATAGGTGAAAAATCGAGTCTTGATGCTGAGTTGTTTGAAGTTGAAAATCAAAAGATGGGCCAAACCTATATTGATCCTGTAAATACATATATGGATAAATTTTTTAATACGGGATATTTTTCCATTGCCAGTGTTTTTCCTGTTGTTCGGGTTTATCAAATCTTATGTAAGGGAAAGCAGGTTGGAAATTACTCTCAAGCACGAGTAACAGACTCATTTCTGAGTTTCATCACAGACAGTGAAAGAACAGAGTCACTAAATCAACTGTTGGATTGGCTCCATTGGTATTTTTCCATTACCTAGTTGAGCAATGATTGTAGTAGGGTAGGTAGGAAAAAATGAATAAGCTCAGCATTCCGAGCATCTCTTTTTCAACAGTGTTTAGCTTAATTTGGTTTCAATTGCAAGATCAAAACAGGTACAGGTTGCAGAATAAGATTTTGGGATCAGCCCAAATGGATACAACACCGGTCTGCATGGTTCAGAGTTCAATGGTTCTTGACACCTCCTGAAAGAAGCTGCCATCCCCAGGTGGAGCCACTGTTATAACCCAATAATTCATAGGATCATCTGTTGACTGGAAATTTTTCACTCTAGGTGTATAGGTTTGCAAATAATATTTCATCTCTTTTTCACTCTAGGTGTATATAGGTTTGCAACAACAATATTTCATCTCTTCAAGAAATTATTTTCATGGAAGCAGTGCACCAGACCCTCAAAAAGTTCATTAAGCCCAAGTTTTGCCTCATAAACTACATTCGCGCCTGGAGAATAAATAACATGCTTAAATTGACGGCTTCATCTAACTACACGCAAATCAACCATGACGTTGGATTTTCGACCCCCTCCCTTCAATCGCTCGCTTTTACCCAAATTTCCGGGAATGTGATTAAAAAGTGTGCACGATCTATAGTTGTCATGAGGCGCTAGATGGATCTGGTTTGATGGGTAATTCCTGACTCTCATCATTTTCGGCTTCTTTAACGATGGGGTCCTATTGGCATGGTTTTTCCTATGGGCTCCCATTCCATACGGTACCCATCCTATCACCTCTTCTCAGATTCTTCTTCATTCAATCTCAAAGGTTACTCATTCCCTTTTCTTTTCATCCCCGAGCCACATCTCTCCCACCACCCATCCATCATAATCGCATCAGATGAACAAAAAGAACAACAGGTTAGTTAGATTAAAATAATAATAAATGTTAATATAAAGGTTTAATAACCGATTAGTTAATAATAGTTGGTTAATTAATAATAAATCAATTGTTAATTAATTAATTAATTAATGATTAATACTATAGTAAGATTAGTAACTAGGTTAGTTTTAAATTAAATAAAACAAAATTAATAAAATAACACAAAAACATAACAAAACCAAAGATAAAATAAAACAAATATAAAAAATACAAAAATATACAATATACTTATTATATAAAAACATTTAAATCAAAACATAAAAAACAAATTAAATAAAAATAAACAAAAAGGAAAACAAACATATAATAAAATTAAACAAAAAACTAAAATTAAAACGACACATAATAAAACATGTACAATTTAAAACAAATAAAACAAAAAGCAAAACATAAAAACATGTAACTAATCACATAATAAAAAATAATTAAAAATTAAACAAATAAATCCCACGCTTACTCTAAGTCTACTCCCCACCGCCACGCCACACTCCACTCACCTTTCATACATCAAAAGCCCATCCATTTAACATTTAATCAAAACAAACAGTCCATAAAAATTCCGGACCCCCCTCACCATCCGGATTTTAACGAGAGGGGGGGCGGGGGTTCGTAATGAAGTAGTTTATAAAACCAAACCCAGAAACATGGAGGATTCACAATCCATCAGACCCCCCCCTTAAAACTGCTTACTACCTCAAGGGGGGTCCGGAATAGCACAAATCGCGAGAAAAACCACTTTTTCATATTTTTGCTATTTTAAGATTCATTTTAAAAATCCGGTGAGAGGTTTTTCAAAGACATTGAAGAACAAAAACTGCCTCTGATTTTTTGCACAACGGAGCTACTTGTGAGAATCAATCCATCTTCGAGGTCTCTTTTTTCCATTTCCACTTTTTCTGCTACAATCCCGATCTTGCGTGAGCTGCTACTTCGGCCACCGGAGGACTAATTTGGCTAAAACTGAAGGAGGTTTTTTCCATCACATTCCCATATACAATAACCTCCTTCATTTTTTCCCAAGTTCCATCCTTGAAGAGAAAACCACGTCTGTTCGACTTTTCTAGAGAAAACCTATTTGCCTTTTATGGTAGACAAGACCCAAATTCCGCTAGAATGAATGAAGCAGATCCACAATTTGAGGCAGAAGTTGAGGAATATCAGGGAGAATATGGAATCTCGACCAGGGGGAATTAAAATTCTCCAGAAAAATGGCAGTCTTTCCTCAGATTTCAAAAGTGTGAGGGTTTAAACACACTTTCCCTAACCGCGCTAAATTCCGTCAACCTCAAGCACTGAATGACTCGATTTATCTTTTTTGATGTTGTTAGAGTGGATTCACCAGCAAAACTTAACAAACCTCCAGTGTTCCATATGTCATAGAATTGTTGTAACTACTTTTCTATTTTTATAAAGCAGAGTTATGATCCCAAGTCCAGGAGAAGGCTGAATGAATTTTCTTATTTATACACATGTAAAAAGAAAAACAAGGGTTCGACTGGGCAGAGTTCCTTTTGGCCGGATCAGGCTGTGTTTGGCCAGAGAACTATTTTTGTACTCTTTAGATGAATGATCAAGAATAGACAAGTTGTTTACAGGATTCCTGTGCATAGGTGTTGGTGGCGTTTCCCTTCTCTCAAGGAGTGTTTTCTTGTTATCTTTCAATTTGTTTTCAATTCTCATTATCATAAGAAGAGTAATATAAGTAGAATTTATTGTGAAATACTATGCATCTGATCTTGTGATAATATTTATGTTTCTCATCTAAAAATCTAGTTTAGGAATTCTTAGCTACCCCTTTGCTTGGTTTTTTCCTCCCATATTTCTTCCTAAAATCAATACCATTAAACTCAATTTGATCCAATATTTTCACTACCTTGCCTTGTTTAAGACTTATGTCTAAGATCTAAGAGTGAATCACATTTTAAGCCACAGACCCCATTTGCCCAATGGCCTCCTTGTTGTTCCAAAAACAACCATTTAAAACCCCAACCCCACACTTTCATAACTAGCCTAATACCTATTAAAACAAAGTTATATCGGACAGAGAGATCCCTCTCCGAGACTAGGAGGGATAGATTCTAGACTCTATGGTTTTGATGTTGCCTGACTACCTTGCCTTTGGCAAATTACAGAAAAGGTCAGCTTGGATTAGATTTGGGCATTTTATAATCCTAATTACAATCAACCAAAGACAAGGAAAATGATATTTAAATCGTGTGAATACACAGTCATTGCACCATTAGATCCTACTGAAGAAATAAGGTATGTGGAACCCTCGAGAAAATAAATTGATAACTTATATAACATAACAATGCACATGGATGATTATGTCAATCCAATTGTAGATGGTGTGCTTAGTTGGAGAAGCATCACATCATGTGATTCAAACTCAGATATAGGTTTGGAGAATTGGAAGCAACGATTACGAAGCTCTGACAAGAAGGTGCTCAAGAATAGACTTTGCAATAAGATGGGTTGGTAGAGAGATAAGAAAACCTCCAAGTTTTCATGGGGTAAACACTTAGAGGAATTTCTGAAAAAATAAGAAGAGGAAGTGTTAGACAATAAGAGGCTCTTAGATCTGGATATAACACTCAAGGAAAAACCTACAATATGGTGAGGTGACCACAAAGAGACAGACAAGGACTGGTACCAATGTAAACAACTATTGTGCATTAGATTTGGCAATGCATTAGGGATCAAATAAAATGCAAAGGTATGATGGAAAAGGAACACCAACAAAACATTTGGAGAAGTGCATAATGTAGATTTTCAATGACTAAAATCAGCAAACTGAAACTATGTCAAACACTTTTTAGCAACCACGATAATCGCCTTCATAAATTTCAAGGAATGCAAACTTTCACATTCAAATTTCCACAAGCAGAATACACACATACAAAAATATACCAAAACTATATATATATATATATATATATATTGCAAATCCAATAACAATTTTAAATTTAGTAAATGCTAGGAAAACCCAATATGGCAGAAACCCAAGGAGAGTAGAGAGAGATTCATTATTATGTTTCAGAAAGTACATAATAAAACAACATTTACCAAGGAAAATACTCCTCACAAGACTAAATCGCCCCATGTGAATCATTTCATTTTGTATAAAACTACTATACCCATATATTGTTCAACCCTTCCGTGACTTCATTTTTGTGCCCAAGGGCCTGTTGTAAGGGATTGTCGTACAGCCCAAAAATAACGGAACAAGCAAAACTAAAATTTGTTCAACTGTACTAAAATCACATTGCAGTGGCCAATCCATCGGTTGTACGACTGTATGGATCCATATCATATGACCCCCATAGCAGAAAAATATTTCAGTCAAAAAATTGTAAAAATAAATTCTAGAATCAGGTGTCTCTTTGTTGCCTTCCACTTTCCTCTCTCTCAAGTTCAAAATCTCTAATTTCTTTCCGATGTGCTCTCTAACATCCTCCATGTTCCTCTCAACATGTCTTGCAATTAATTACCCAATGCATTTTTTGGCAATCTGAAAATGATTTTTCTCTCCAAAGTGCCTTTTCACCTTTCCCAACCCTAGATCCAGTTAACAAGATTAAATCTTGCCTTTTTTCAAGATCATGGGTCATGATCCATTCCTCCAAATGTCTCATTTAAAATTAAAGGGAATTTCACTTTATTACATAAGCAAGCGATGAAAATAAAGTCACTTTAAAATAAAAGTAACACTTTATTAAAAAGTCACTTAAATTACTAAAGAACCACTTAAACAACTTTTATAAAAACTATTACAAAGTCAAGTGCTGGTAGTGCAAATACATAGTAACATCCATACAAGACAAACATGTGAGTACCTCCCAAGTTAAAAATTCCATCTCTAGCTGGTGAGGAGGCTTCCAGATCACCATCAGAATCTGCCTCCAATCTCATCACCGCCATAGCCATTCTCCGAATGGATGGAGGAATGGACGGAATGGAATGGACATGGATGGAATGGAATGGAATGGAGGAATGGAAGGACGGAGGAATGGAATGGACGATGGACGAAGGACGGACGGAAGGAGGAATGGATGGAAAGGAAATGGATTGAAATGATGAAAAGGACGGAATGGATGGAAGGACGGAATGGAATGGAGGAAGGACCGGAAGGAATGGAGGAAATGGATGGACGGAATGGACATGGAAGGAGGAAAGGATGGATGGATGGAATGGAATGGAATGGATAGGCAAGGAAAGGAAATGGATGGATGGAATGGACGGAAGGAATGGATGGATGGATGGATGGACGGAAGGATGGATGGATGGATGGATGGAATGGACGGATCTGGAATGGCGGACGGATGAAAGGATGGATGGACGGATGGATGAAGGAAGGATGGAACGGAGAAATGGATGGACCGGATGGAGGAATGGAAGGAATGGAATGGACGGATGGAGGAAGGATGGAAATGAATGGATGGAATGGATGGAATGGATGGAATGGATGGAATGGAGGAATGGATGATGGATGGATGGAATGGATGGATGGAAAGGATGGATGGAAAGGAAATGGATGGAATGGACGGAGGGAGGAGGAAGGATGGAAGGATGGATGGAATGGAAGGATGGAATGGAATGGATGGAATGGAATGGATGGAATGAAACATAATACATAGATTTACCAAGGATGGAATAGAGAATGTGTCCAAACACATCACATAGTATCAACTCTAAGATCCCCTTTTCTCTTGTAGCACCAGATGTGAATCTCACTCGACATAAGCACTATATATGCAATTACAAATCAAAATCCAGTAATTAGACATACCTTCAATCATACCTTACTGCAGTAGTAAGTTCAAGGCCCCTTTTCTCCAATAATATGCTCCCAATCTTTGATGCCACAACATGATCTTTCTTTCTCGACAAGATATCTCTGTCTCCATTTTCTTCTCAAGGACAATGTAATCTGCTACACTCCATTCTGTGAGTAAGTTCTTCTCCCAACAACTTGTACAAAGTTCCACAATGAATCCCTCATCAACACCATTTCTCCTCGCAGCTCATCTTGCAAGTGTCCTTTTCAAATACAAGCTAATTCTCAAGATCACCCAACTTGCTTACAGACATGAGGCTCCTAGCTAGTTTTGAATGTGTATAACCCCAGGAAGATTCCTAATCCTTCCATCATTTGAAGCAACAACTTAACCCTTCCATGTCCCAAGATTTTTTTTTTGTCGAGTCATCTCCTAGGAATACATCACCACCATCATATTTTTCTATATCTCAGATAACTAATTCTCCTTGTGAGGAGTCATATGGCATGATGCACCGAGTCTATCAACCATACACCATGGTCTCCAGGTGTGTGTATCTGTAGATGTTAGGTAAACATCACCTCCTTCTTCAGTTGGAGGTTTCACTGGAAGAGGTACTATCAGATCCCTTGGTTTTTCAACCTTCTTAGACTTGCAACTTTTCATAATGCCCTATTTTACCACACTCCAACATTTCCTCAAATATTTTCTTGGGACTTCTTAGGATCTACCTCAGGATTTAGATCTCTACCTTGAAGGCTTACCATGGTTCCTGCCTTGCACTTCTCTTACAAATAAAGGATATGTGTTGTGACCATCCATGCTTTTCACCTCATCCTTGTTATCTGAAGAGATGCACCCACATCCTTCATACTTCAATGTAGATGAGTGGTACTACTCTATTGCTACAACCAAATTATCCCAAGAGTCTCCGGCAAAGAACATAACAAAGTGATACACTTATCTTCTTCTGCAAACGTAATATTAACAGATCCAAGTTGATTTACCAAAATATTAAAGGCATTTAGATGTTCTCACGTAATCTCCATCTTCCATCCTAAGATGATACAAAATTTTCAAGAACAATTTGTTTACTGTGGACTTTGATTGATACAAATTCTATAACTTATCCCATAGTTCCTTACCGTAGATTCTCCTGAGATATTCAACAACATCGACCACAAAGAGTCAATGGTACTCTTTGTTTATGTCCAACTTGTCCCAATCTTCTTCGGTTATTACCAATAATTGGTGTACTAGTAGTGTGTACTGTAGGTTGTGTACCAAGAGTCTGTGCTTGTAGATGGTGCACCAATAGGGTCGTATGGGTACCAGATCCACAACATCCATTGTTCTTTGTCTACAAGAAAGGTTCCTCCATCTTGAGCTTCCATAGCTCAAAGTTTTACCATTGAACTTCTCAATATAGATCACCAGCCATTCCTCTTATTTTACTTGAATCTCCACTGCAAAGCTCCCACTAAAACCGAGGTTTCATAGACCCAAGATAAACTTTGATCTATCAATACCAAGCCAAAACCTCAGATGAACAGCGTATCCCTCTTAAGCCAAAAACGGTTCTCATACCACATGTAAAGTTTTAAACCCGGCTAAGCAAAGAAATGCATATAGATTCTTAAGCAATACGTAAATTAATCAATGGCTCATACATTGAGTACACAGAGATTTTATACCTAAAACCCTCAACCGAAAACCTTTCTTATTTTCATTATCCAATTTCACCCTTCATTAATATATACAATGTTTTTAATATTCTCAGATACCAAAACCCTATCCCTTAATACGGGATTATTTTACAAAACCTCTAAAAATAGAAATCCACACACTACAGAAAGCTCTAGGTGAAGGATCACGATGCAAAGGCACTCCACACACACACACATGCAAAGAATATAACACATACCCAACACAAGGGTCATGATCCATTCCTCTCCCAAATGTTTCATTTAAAATTAAAGTGAATTTCACTTTTATTGTATAAGTACTTTAGAAATAATGTCACTTTAATATTATAAGGTACATTTTATTAAAAAGTCACTTTACTAAAAGAACCATTTAAAACAACTTATAAAAACTATTACAAAGTCATGCTTGGTGAAAGTAAAATATTAAGGTAACATCTGCGACAAGATAAAACATGTGGGGTACCTCCCGAGCTAAAAAATATAACACATAACACAATGAAGGGATGATACCACCAAAAGAATGGCCTTGCCACTTAATCATCCATACACTAGAAGGAATCCCAAAGAACTGGTATGTAGACCAGGAGATGCGTAGAGGCACTACATAATGGACAACCTTACAACAGAACTTTATAGTAACCTTCTCATTTGAACATGAGAACGCCAACATTGATTCAACATTAAAGAAGATAAAAGGTGTGATATTTATTGATGAATCAGAGGTTGAACTCATGGAAAAATATCAACAACAAAATAGACAGACAGTCAAAGAACTACTTTCATGCTATCATGTTGTAGAGGAATCACCTGATGAAGATGATCCGCGCAACATTCATATTATAGAAACTCAAGGAAAAAGAGAGGTAGAAGGTCCATCTCTGGAGTTAGAAGTATTTGTTGCACCAATCAAAGTGAAGAAAGTCAACATTGGGACAGCTGGCAATCCTAAAATGGCAAGTATTGGAGACTATTGGGATGAACAAATAGTAGAAAGAATAACAGATTTACTGCACAAATACAGTAACCTATTCCCAATGACCTTTACAGAGATGAAAGGCATAGCAGGAGAGTTAGGAGAGATGAAAATACCTCTCAAACCTGAGGTAAGACCTGTCAGGCAGAGACCTTACAGACTGAATTCAGAGTATCAGTAGAAAGTGAAAGAAGAAATTAACAGAATGTTGGAAGCTGGTATCATAGAACTAGTAAAGGAATCTGAATGGATAATCCCTATGGTAGTCCAAGAAAAGAAACAAGGGGGGATACGGATTTGTGTAGATCTGAGGAAACTGAATGATTCTTTCCTACATGACCATTTTCCTACCCCTTTTACAGATGAAGTCTTAGAGAATGTGGGAAGACGGGGAGCATATTCATTTATAGATGGATTCTTAGGCTACCATTAGATCAAAATAGCTTCAGAGGACAGATATAAGACTACTTTTTCTATAGAATGGGGATCCTACCAATATATAGTCATGCCTTTTGAGTTGAAGAATGCACCAGCCATTTTTTCAAGAGTATTCATAGATTATTTTAAGGAATTCATACATCAGTTTTTAGAAGTATATCTGGATGACTGGACTGTATATACTCTGTTAAAAGATCATGTAGAAGTATTAAGGCTAATGTTGGAAAGATGCACGCAATGTCAGATATCATTGAATATTAAGAAGTGCATTTTTGGGGCACCTTTTGGAATATTTTTGGGACATATATTGTGTAAACAAGGTTTACTAGTGGATCTTGCTAAGATTGCAATCATTGTCAATTTACCACCACCAAAGTCAGTGCACCAGTTGAGAGCAACACTGGGACATACAAGATATTATAGGAAGTTTATAAAGGGGCATGTGCAAATTATTGCGCCAATGGAAAAATTGTTAAAGAAGGATATTAGATTTCAATGGAATGAGGACTGCCAACAAGGTTTGGACACCTTAAAAGTAAAGACGGTCACAACACATATCCTAGTATTCCCGGATTGGGAAAATACATTTCATTTACATGTCGATGCATCAACCATAACACTTGGAGAAATTATGGCGCGGCCAGGAGCAAGGGACTTAGACCATCGTATAGCCTTTGCAAGAAGAAAACTATCAGAATCATAGCATAATTATAACACTAGAGACAGAGAAGGCCTAGCCAAGGTATATGCACTTCAGAAGTTCAGGCACTACTTACTGGGTAAACACTTTAAGATGTTCACATACCATTCTACCCTCAAATATCTAGTCAGCAAGCCAGTGTTGGGGGGAAGGATCTATAGATGGCTATTGTTATTCCAAAAATTTGATTTCGAAGTGATAGTTAAACCAGGGAAGTTGAATGCAGGACCTAATCATCTGTCAAGAGTAACTAATGGAGAAGAACCTACCAACTTGGAATACAACTTCCTTGATGCGCAGTTATTTTTAGTACATGTAGTTGATGAATATTTTGTTGATATCATTGAATACTTAAGCAAAGGGACTGTGCCACAAGAGTTTAGCACTACGCAAAAGAAAAATCTGGTAGTCAGAGCTGCAAACTATAAAATTATTGCAGGACACTTATACAAGATGGGCGCAGACAACATTTTGAGAAGGTGTGTATTAGAGCATGAAAGGCCTAGAATTTTGGCAGAATCTCATGAGGGAATAGATGGAGGACACTATGCAGGAAAAGCTACCTCGCAGAAGGTATTGCACGCAGTATTATGGTGGCCAACAGTCCATAGAGATGCCAAGGAATATTTCCAGAGATGTGATGTCTATCAAAGGGTTGGAAAACCCAACAGAAGGGATGAGATGCCTTTAATATCACAAGTAACTTTGAAGGTATTTGACAAATGGGAAATAGACTTTGTTGGACCAATTCATCCACCAGCAAAAAGGTCAAGAGCTAGATATATCATTACTATGACTGAATACTTAACAAGATGGGCAGAAGCAACACCAGTCAAAGACTTCAACGTAGAGACAACAACACACTTCTTGTTTGAGCAAGTGATCACCAGATTTGGATGTCTAAGGATTTTGATGAGTGACCAAGGCACTCACTTTATCAACAGTACCATAAGGGCTATGACTGAGAAGTTTGAATTCTATCACCATAAGAGTACACCATACCATCCTTAGGAAAATGGAACAGTAGAAGCCTTCAATAAGATTTAGAGAATGCTTTGAATAAGATCTGCAATGTCAACAGGGATGATTGGGACTTGAAAATACTAGCAGTACTATGGGCATACAGGACCACATGTAAGAAGTTGACAGGACAGACGCCATTTAGGTTGGTGTATGGGTAGGAAGCAGTGGTTCCATTAGAATTTTTGGTACCCAGTCTGAGCGTAGAAACAATTACCAACATAACAGAAAGAGGTGTAGTAAAGGAAAGGTTAAATCAACTAATGGAGATGGAAGAGGACATGATTTTGGTAGGATTTCACCAAGAAGTGCAGAAAGCAAGAGACAAAGCATGTCATGTCGATAGACATATTAAAAAGAAGAGTTCCAAGGAAGGAGACCTAGTCCTACTCTATGACAGTAAATGTTTTCAACATCCTGGTAAGTTTAGAATGCATTGGCTAGGGCCATATGAAGTAAAGACTATCACAGATGGAGGATCTTTACAGCTGAAGAATTTGGGAGGAACAAAACTCAAATGACTGATCAACAATAGTCGATTGAAACTTTACAGGGACAGTTGACCTCCTAATGCTTAAAAGTTACAACGCAGTCAGAAATGCATGTATATAGTGTACTATAGCAGAGTGTAGGACAAAAAAATGATAAAAAGAAATAAAAAGAGAAAAAGAGGGAAAAAGAAATACAAAAATATAAAATGGAAGCATAACACAAAAAGACACAGACGTTGATTGAACCATAAGAAAGTGCAGAAAAAAGGTTGCGCGCAGTAATTACCGCGAAAAACATCAGAAGACAACGCGTAGGAAAAATTAAATTCGGAACAAATACACACAAAAAGTTAGAAACTGACACGACTGGGTCTATAAAAGTCGGAAAACATGCATTTATTCAACACTTAGCGATTTTTGAGCCCAGAGAGAGAAACATAGAGCGTGCCCTAGCTACAATTTTATGCAGAAGCAATCAAGCGTGTGAATTCAAAACAGAATGACTCCACCAAAGTTCGACGTGCCAGCAGTACGTTCGGGTTACTCGGCAAGTCCAAAGGCGTAAAGAAAGGATGCCACTGCCCGAAAATGTGGTCGAGATGGAGGACGTAACCACTTCAACCACCGAATCCATTAGCCCGACACGGGTTGAGGAAGAAATGTCGACAACACAACAAGGAGAAATAGGGCAGATCTTTGAGGCTCGGAACAATATTTCAACCCCTAACCCTGAAACTCATGCGAAACCTGATGAAACAATGGGACCGCGATAGTCCCAGGAACACGAGGAGGTGTTGGTCGAAGACATCACTGACTGGATAGGGTCCGAAAGGGAGGAGGAGGATGCAAACGCAGCAAAGGCAGACACATTTGTTGTGGGTCATAAAATTAAGGCGCAGGACGCCCTGGAGATTACACTCCCCTATATCCCAGACACAATCATTACGGTAGATGATATGCTGGGAAAGGTACCTAAGCTTAGGTATATCGACCATGATGTGTACGATGCGACCAAGTTTCCATAGTTGTTCTAGGAGAATTATCTAATAAACACAGGGGAAATTGGACCCCTAGGAAAGCCCGTACTAGATCTCACGTAGTGGATAACTGGGTTATACAACTCGGGCATTATGAACCTATTGGACATACGGCATTTCGAGTGTGGTAAGAATGTTGGACTCTGTGTTAAACACCTAGTCGACCGCGTCCATGGAGGCATCCTATGGATGGATATCCTAGTACAAATAGATGTTGCACTGATTGCCAAAATCACAGGACTCCCCATATTCGGTGTGTAGCCATAGGAATACCTAGATAACAAGGCACACAAAAAAGAAATAGTAGAGAAGGTTAAAGCACAGTTCGACACTACTCTAGGGAATGGAGGAATTATCATCAAAGATATTAATGACAACGTGACAAGGTTTGCTAAAAAGTTGATGGCTTGTAAACTTTTGAGGAAATGCCACAGAGAGGAAGCGCCAGCGGGAATTATTGCAGTTGTCGTGCAGTGCACGAAGGGGGTCATGTTCATTTGGGCACCATACCTGTTGAACCAGTTCTTAATATATTGTCGAGACGCACAAGATAATGGAACCGAGTTCCATTACTCGTGGCTAATCATTCTGATAGTTTTGGCAGGATGGCAGGAGCCGAGACTCTCAACATTTTTGGACAGGATGGGGAAGTGTTATGCAGCCAGATATGAATCCCTCTAGCAAGCAAAGGAAAACAAAACGCAGCAAAAAAATAACATTGTTTTTGCAATGCTTCTAGAAGAGATACAACAACGCACAATGAATGTGTGGCACATACCGATGGAGGTAGTGCAGGAGACAGATGGGATAGCCAAGTTCAAGGCGTTCATGCATCATGTATGGATCCAAGCTACTAGGGATCCCAAGAAGGCATGGCTTGAGATGTAGTACTGCATCACGAAAGAGGAAGTAAACTGAATAATCAAAGACTGGCCTACGCAGTGACAACTACCAATAGCCAAACTAGCCATGAGGACAGGCACGACACAATCTTCTAGGCCTAAGGACAAAGCCAAAGTAGGCTTGTTAGCGAGAACAGGTAATCTGACTAACAATACTGGAACAACTACAGCGTGGACTCAGCCAACTAGGAGCAACGCAGTACCAAAATAGCCAAGGAGGATACCAACAGCAATAAGGACAGGAAACCAGCCACAGACTGGATAGAAGGATACTTCACAGGCTGGAGAAGAAAGAACCCAGGGTACAACAAGTGGGGCGCATCCCTCACAGGCAGTAAGGAAGCCCACGCAGGAAAACAAGGTGCGCAAGAAAAGGAAATATGAAACAGAGGACCCAGACATCACGCTAACGGAGGATGATGCAGAGCTAGTCGCAGACAAGGCCCAAGATAGGGGTGAAGAAGTGGTTCGAATTGTAGAGGCGCAAAGGGAAGAAATCACGACAAAGATCCTAGAGGTCCATGAGAACATACATCAACTATGAATCCAAGTAGGATCACAAGCCACGACGCAACAAAAGGAAAATACACAGAGGCCACCTGCACAGAAAGAAGGAGAGGAGACAGTGCAGTTCGTAATCCAGAGAAAAGAAACATTTACAGTAACACGTCAAATGATTAGATTCGATCAAGAGAATGTGAAGAAATCCCTGAAGGAGGTGGAACAGGGGGAAATGGTCATGGCACAAATACCCACCAAGGCATTATATGGACTCCAAGTCAGTGTCATGCAAGAAGTGTAGTCCAAGGCCCACGTAGATGCAATAAACTTGGAGGGGTAGAGGATTCACAGAGATGCTTCAAATCACATGCGACCAACTGACCGTGGAGAAGGAGGAGAAAAAACGTGTGAATAAGCTAGAACATGGCTTAACAATAGTTTATGCTCACATCCTAGACAACATGCAAACACCAGAGAAAAGTGCAAAGGAGAAGATCATCCTGATCTCACAAATAATTGACCAATATAAGCAAGAGATAGAGGAGCTCAAGGAAACTTATCAAACTATTTCTTAACACAATATCCTTTATTTATTTCAATGTTCAAATTTTAAAATTTGAATTATTACATTGGGATTTCAGTGTTCAAATTTTAAAATTAGAATTATTACATTGAGATTTCAGTGTTCAAATTTTAAAATTAGAATTATTACATTGGGATTGACAATCTCCCCATTACAAATTTGCAAACATTTAGACATAAAAAACCAATCTTGAAAAAATACCAACCCATCTTAAGTTGTTTTAACATTTGTTTAAAAGGTCCTCAAAGAAAAATATTACATTTGTTAGAAGAGTTGGTAATGAAAAACAAGTCTTCGAAGGAAGATTTTACATTTGTTAGAGGCACTGGTTCTGGAAAAAAAAATGTCAACCATTTAGTTTTGAAAATTTTATATCCCTACTTAGTTTGAATGTCAAACCCTACAATCACCAATAATGACATCCAAATTAGTTCCACTTTGAAATTTTTATCTTAAAAAGGACTAGAAACATTAAATTATGTAAATCATTATCTTTATATAGAATATCATTTTCCTTCCATATTTGTGTCCATCTATGACGTAGTGTTCTATGAAAAGTTACCTTTACCTACTTCACAACCAAACTGAATTGCCAAGTTTGATTCTCATACAAATTAATTATTGATAATGACACGCCATTTACTTATATTGAAATTTATATTGAAATTTTTATATTTAATGAATCATACAACATTTTATTGCCTTTGTCTTTAACTATTGTCCACATGGTAATGGAATAGAAGAATCTACACAAAAACATCTAGCCAAAACTTATAGGGGATTCATTCAAGAAAACCAAAGGGATTAGAGCATATAAAACATTACATCGTATAAGGCATTATGTTTATTGGAATATCGAATAACAATCATTAAATCTTGTGTTTGTTTACATACATGAACATTTATATAGAGTTAGATTTACATGTCATTTACATGTCTTGCAAAACTCAATATTGACAAGTGAGGATCTTAACCTTATTTTGCATAAATTTGATTTTTTTACAATTAGAAGCAGCGACAAGTACTTTCCTTAAATCTAAATATCAACTAGCAAGTGAGGATCTTAACCTTATTTTGCATAAATTTGATTTGTTTACAACTAGAAGCAACTACAAGTACTTTCCTTAAATCTAAATATCTACTAGCAAGATAAATTAAGTTCCTATCAATGAGAATATCTTAAGCCCTTACATATTATAGATTAGTTTTGAACTTGATAGGGGACATTCCTCCCCTCTTGACCATGTGATATCCTCACACTTGTTTGTATGAAAACTGACATAATGTTTTTTACAAAACAAAAATATGTAAGTCAAGGCATAGGCATATCAATGAGCAATATATTAATCCCTTACATATTGTAGATTAGTTTAGACCCTAATGAGGGACATATCTCCCCTTTTGACCATGCAATATCCTCGCACTTGTTTGTATAGAAACTAACATAATGTTTTTTACAAAACACAAATATTTAAGCCTAAGCATAGGCAAAACATCTAGAATGTCCATTAATGAGCCTCCCAAAAGAGTAATAGGTACTATTATATTTAGTTAAGTTCTCTATGTCCATAATCCTCTAGCAAACTCTAAGATTGAATGGATTTGCCAATTAAGATATATGCCCCTACAAAATTCAGCATATTTTTTTTTGTGGATTTTAATGTAGGTACATTGTGTATTTTTTTGTTAGAATATAAAGGTTTCATGTGTAATAAAGTCACTTTAGTGATTTAAGTTATAAAAGTTGGGATTTTCATTATTATTAGCTTTTAGGGTTTTGAACAAATAAGACATTTTGAACTTTTTATAAAAGAGGTGAATCTCATTGTGATGATTGTGTCAAATTTCCTTAAACCCCAGTCACAACAATTAATTACTAGTAAATCCTTACATAAATAAAATGCAGATCTACTGAATAAAAGCACACTGAGATTCTTAACCAGAAAATTGCAATGGAAGTAAAATAGGAAACCAAACACATGTACACAGATATTTTTGGGTAAGTACCACTGGAAAAACCCCTAAGGGAAAACCAGCAACAAGATGATTTTACTATAGAAAATCAAGGCTCCCTTATCGAGATAATGGTCGACTAAGAAAATACAAACAACGGCAAAGCCTAAGTTGATTTCACCTCATGAAACCCTCTGCCCCTTTGTTGTCCCTTCCTCCTACCCACCTTGTTGTACGGCCCCTGTTGGTGGCTATACGGTCTTATGCATGTTGTACAAACTATACGACTACTACCCGCGACCTGTACTGCTTGTCTGGCTGCTTCTAACAGTTGTATGGCCCCTCCAGAAAATATCTTGACCTTTACCTTGCTTGGTACAGCCTGTTGGAAATTTCCTGGCTGCAGAAATTTTCTCTCACTAAATTTGCAGAGTGAAAGTCCTTCTCCACTTAATTGAGTCACCGACTCCTTGCACAATGTGTCTCTTCTCCTCTCCCTTGGTTGCCTTTTATAATCTTGAGATGAGCCAAAACTCTAACCTCCAAAGTGATCAATGGTTGAAATTAAATCTCCATCACTTGAAATCAATGGCTAAGGTTCATTTAATTAACTTAAATCACTAATGTCAAAAACTTAGGCATTTTATTTAAATTAACCTCCATTAATTATAAAAAGACATTCACTTTAATAATTAAATTATTAAAGTGAATTTCCAAAGTTTTGAGAGGTATTAATGATGACTTTCACATGTTAAACACAAACCACTATGGAAGTACCTATCCGAGCTACAAAACATCAACACTCCCTCTTAGTCAGGAAGGTACTTGAAGAAGAGCCACCTGGAACTAGTTGTCCCTCCAATCCTGGCACAACAACCTGCACATCATCCTACACCATAGCATCCTGATAAACTTGATGGTTTGATGCATCTTCAATGACGTTACTCCTTAGTGCCATGAAGTTTGGAAACTTCTTTTTGGAGGTATGCTCTCCCTGAATGTGCTCCTAGGAGCCTCAACATGCACCTGAGCATCCTGTAATGTATTTTGAAACTACGTGGGTCTCATGATAGAGCTGAAAATGGCTAACTCCTCCTCACATGAAGGGTGGCTACCTGCACTTGAAGTTTGTGAACTATATTCTCCCTTCGGAGCCACTTGCTCATCATCCTCTACCAGTGTTGGTAAATCATGAGACTTCCCAGATGTCAACTTCCCAGATGTCAAGTTTTCCTCAAACATGCCATCTCATCTCACCACGATCTTCCTTTGTGTTGAAATCTAGATTCGGTATGCCTTTGAGGTCTCACTATAGCCTAGAAATAGGCCCTTCTCCCCTGACGGCTCCAACTTTGTCCTCTTCTCTGCTAGTACATAGATGTACATTGGACAACCAAAAATGCGACAATGGCCAATCTCTGGCTTCACTCCAAAGAATGCCTCTCCTAGAGTCTTGTCCTCTGAGACCTTATGAGGACTCATGTTTTGTACATACATTGTCGTATTGCATGCCTCTGCCCAAAGGAACATGGGAAGATCTTGGTCATGAATAATTACCTCGACATCTCCAGAGATGGACCGATTCTTCTTTTCTGCAACCTCATTTTGTTGTGGGTTGTAAGGTATTGTCAACTCCCTCTTTATCTCTTCTTCCCTATAGAAATCGTTGAAGTCTTTTGAGGTGAACTCACCCCCATTATCTAACCTTGGAACTCTAATATTCTTGCCTGTATGATTCTCCACAAGAGCCTTAAACTCTTGAAACCGACTGAAGACCTCACTCTTGGTCTTCATGAATAAAATCCATGTCCTTCTAGAGAAATCATCAATGAAGGTCACAAAGTAACTAGACCCATTCACTGACTCTACTAACATCATACCACATATGTTTGTATGTATGAGATCCAAGAACCCCTTGGATATGCTCAGGCTAATCGGAAAAGCAGCCTTGGCATTCTTTCTAAGAGCACACCCCTTGCATACTCCATGCTGCTCCAAACTGAACTCCGGAAAACCAGTGACAGCCTCCCTCAGCGCAGGTAGCGCTATGTGATGCAAGTGACCCATCCTCCTATGTCAAAGGTCACACATGTTATCACTGACCTGAAACAAAGCACGTGTTGGTTGGGCCTTCATCCTATATAGATTTCCCTCGTTGTTACTAAGAACTCGTTCTCAGTCAAGGCTAGATCCTTTTGGCCAAATAAGACCCTGACCATCCTAAAAAGTGATGGTGTATCCCCTGTACTCCATTGTCAAAACTAAGAGCAAATTCATTTTAAGCTCTGGATCATACAACACATTTGTCACCTCTAGAGAACCTCCTAACTCCAGCTAAAACTTGACTACCCCAACTCCCTCTACACCACACATGGCATTGGTACCAAACTCCACATGCGAATCCAAGTCCTTTAACAAACTGGTGAACAACCCCTGTGTCCCTATCATGTGACGAGAAGCCCCATTATCCATGAACCAAACACTATTGGAAATTGTTCCAAAAAGACATAAGACTAACAAAAAATCCTTCTTGAACTTCTTAGAAAAATCCTTGACTTGAGTTTCTGCAGATGTTGCTACTTGTTGAGACTTACCCTTCCCTTTCTTTCATTCAGGACACTGTGAAGCATAGTGACCACTTTTGTGGCACACAAAGCGTTTCACTTTGTTAAGATCCCTCTTCTTTCTATCCTGTGAAGTCAACTCTCCACATGTATTCCTCTTGCTCTTCCTTGGTTGAGTAGCAAGAGTCAGATTCTCATCGTCACCCTTTTGTTGGCCTGCTAGAGATTCCTTTTGAATCTCCTCCCAGATGAAATCATCCCATAGCCTGTCAAACTTGGGAAGTGTCTCCCATGCAACAATGTCCTTCATGAATGGGGCCCATGGCTTAGTGAAACCATTCAAGGTTGTCCTCGCCATCTCTTCATCTATCACGACTTCCCCAATTGTTGCCAATTGATCACGTCCCTAAGTGATCTTGGTGGGATAGTCGGTCATTGTATTGGATCTGGTCATCTTGGTGTTTATAAACTTTTCCCTCAACACCATCTTCCTATTTGCGTTACTGCTCTGGAAAAGATTTTTCAGAGCTTCAAACATTTCTCTGGGTGACTTTTTCTCAAATAAGTGAGGAATCAATTGATCATCCACCACATCTAAGATGATCATTCTGGCTTTCGCATCCTTTTGATTATGGACTTCCAATTTATTTTTATTCGTCGGTGGGGTCAGAGTGATATTTGTAAACTCCCACAACCTATTCTCCATTAGAATCAATGTAACCCTTGTCTTCCAAGGAATGAAGTTAGATGCACCCTCCAACCTATCCTCAAACCTCAAACAGGTTGCGGCCATCTCCAAATCAAAATTTTAATGAAGAAAATAAAATATTGGAATTTAGATATGTTGTAAAACATGTGAAAAAACCCTTGCATGTTCTCCTTTAGAGTGTAAGCTCTGATACCATGTTAAATTTCCTTAAACCCTAGTCACGGTAATTAATTCCTAGTAAATCCTTGTATAAATAAAATGTAGATCTACTAAATAAAAGCACATTGAGATTTTTAACCAAAAAATTGCAGCTGAAGTAAAACAGGAAACCAAACACATGTACACAAAGATTTTTGGGTAAATACCCCTAGAAAAACCCCCAAGGGAAGACCAGCAACGAGATGACTTTATTATAGAAAATCAAGGCTCCCCTATTGAGATAATGGCCCACTAAGAAAATACAAACAACAACAAAACTTGGGCTGATTTCACCTGACAAAACCTACTGCCCCTTTGTTGTATGTGTTTGCTACCCACCTAGTTGTACAACCCTTGTCGCGGGTTGTACGGACAATACGGTTGCTACCTATGGGTTGTACAACCCCTGTAGTTGCATGTTGCGAGTTGTACGTCCTGTCTAGCTGCTTCCGCGGTATGTACGACCCCTCCAGAAAATCTCTCGACCTCTACCTTGCTTGGTACAACCTATGGGAAATTTCCTGGCTGCAGAAATTTTCTCTCGCTCAATCTGCAGAGTGAAAGTCCTTATCCACTCAATTAAGTCACTGACTCCTTACACAATGTGTGTTTTCTCCTCTCCCTTGGCTACCTTTTATAATCTTGAGATGAGGCAAAACCCTAACCTCCAAAGTGATCAATGGCTAAGATTAAATCTCCATCACTTGAAATCAATGGCTAAGATTCATTTAATTAACTTAAAACACTAATGCCAAAAACTTAGACATTTCATTCAAGTTAATCTCCATTAATTATAAAAATGCATTCACTTTAATAATTAAATTATTAAAGACCCTAGAACAGTGGGTGATGGAGTGTATTGTTAAGGCACTTTGTTATGTGAAATCACCCATTTGAAACCCTCAACTAGCCTTGTGTGTCGCGTAAGGGGCCACGTTGGCATGCCTGAGGTTATAGTGGTAGCAATTAGATAACACAACCACGTGTCACACGAGTACGTGTCAGACTAATTATTGATTTCCCCAGTCAAAAACAAATAAATAAATAAATTATTAGAGTGAATTTCCAAAATTCTAAGGTATTAATGACGACTTCCACATGTTAGACACAAACCAATGTGGAAGTATTGGTCCAAGCTACAAAACATCAACATATTGTACTAGTTATTCATAATATCAATGTGTTGTTGTGTAATCTCTCTCATGTGCTCGGTGATGTAACCTTATCTAGGGTTTCAACATTATGGTAGGATCAAGTTTGTTTCAGTGACATGGTATCAAAGCAAAAAGTTCCAAAGCCCATGTCAATTAAAAGGAGCGAGTTTCCACGAGGAAAGGAGAAAGCAACCGCCAAACTTTCTACTCACTACCATATCAAATATTGAACTATGTCGCCATTGAGAAACCATATCAAGAAGATATGTCGCTAAATTTGTAAGAAGAATTGACTATCAAGAAGAAATCCACAGAAAGCGGTGATTATCGAAGGAACCAAAGTCATTGCTTATATTAACCGACAATGATCTATAAAGATGAATTTTGTCACAGAAAAAATGTGTTAAGGAGCTATTGCATCAAGGAATACGACCAACAGTGATCACCCTACATGTTTCGTACACCCAATGTATAGTCACCAACAGGTTGTATAGAAATAAGTTGCTAGCCTAGTGTACAAAAATAATTAAATCAACCAGGTTGTACAACAACCACTTGTTCTTGCAGAGGTATGTTCCTGAATTCAAAAAATTTCTTGTTTGTTTCCAAAATAGTTTACACAGGTTTTGTTTCTTTTAATGGAAACCCCATTAGAAAAATATAATGGTTTCAACTTCTACACCTAGAAAGTAAAAATTCAAATGTAGTTGATTAACAAAACCTTGTGGGGAATAGTAAAAGAGACTAAACAATCACCTACAAATCCCAATTGATTATAACAAAGTAGAGATATAGAGCCAAAGCCATTATTAACCTTGCACTCTGAGATTCAAATTTCCATCATATAGCAAGGAAATTTGAGATATAATCTAAATTACATGTTTAGAGCAAAAAAAACGATTGCAAAATTTTCTCTGAAGCTACAGTTATTTAGATTCAAGATGTCTATCGAAATCACTATGTATAACAACATAAGCAATATGAGATCTCTCATCAAATAGCTAGCATAAGTCAAAGGTACAATAAAGGAAGAGGATGTGAAGACCATCTTGTTAAACAGTTTGCCTTCTAAATACAACGATGTTATGTTTACTTAATTAAATGTCTTCACAAACT
>SNQJ01S0033713.1:38132-56382 GCA_010110895.2 Picea sitchensis
GATTCTAAGTGCTTGTTAATAATTAAAATGCAGCTAAAACAGCAATCATATTAATAATAAAAATTAAATCTATAAACTTAGTACCTACCAATGAAACAGTACAGAAATCGACAACTTCCCCATAAGTGGTCACCAATACAATTGAAACATCAAACATCAAGGAAATAATACTCAAACAGCCCACCAAAAAACATCAGGAGAAGACCTAGGAAACTAAGTTGAACATTGGATAATCAGCTCATCTTGTGATTCACTTTAACTAGCATTGATCATTGAAGGAAATTAAAACAAGATACAAAGACCAATTCAACCATTATTTACAGATACGGCATGGAGAACGTCCATTGTTTTACTGAGAATCCTTGTTTTGAGAATCTGCAGCCTTGTTTCATGATTTTTTTGTGATATCAAAGTCTGGACAAATTACATTTGTTCAGTGATCAGTCATTACTCCATCTTACAATTTACCATTAGATTCATATCAACAATATCATACTAGCCTGAATGCATACTGAGAGATTTAGCATCAGAAACGATGCTTTGTAGAAAATGGAGAATGGAAAAGATCAGACCTCCTAGATGAGTACCAAAGACAATACAGCTCAGACAGAAATCCACCAATAATCCCATTACTGAATCAAAACATCTATTCCAAGTAACTCTCTCCTGGACATTGTTAATGCCTCGAGGTTTTCTGTGTAGCCACCTAGAAATATCAAAAATCTACAAAACCATGACGTAAATCCCAAGCCAAATTACATCAAAATGTTATTTTTCCTTTCTGTCATCCCCATGTTTCATCTGTGAGTCCGGCACTGGGTTCCTGAAACTAATTTTACACTTTCCAAAGTATATCAAAAAAAATTGCAGGATAGTGATAACAAAGTAATGGGTTGTCAGATTTCTGGGTTTGCTTCATAATGAGTTTCCATAGAAACAGAAAATGCAGGAAATAACAGATGGCCAGCAGGTAGGAAATGATGTTCTCACACAAATTCACCGCCTATAATTCACATCTCTTAGTAGATGGAATGATCTACATTAAACATTAAGGGAATAATAGATAAGAAACCTTGAGAAGGGCAATTTTCTAAAAATAAACAGTTTAAAAGGATAATCACATATCTGCATTTGTATCATTTCTTTTCCTTTTTGATCTGTGCTTGTGCTCTCTTTCATGATAATGATTAGAATGAATTTCTTGTTTAGCTGTGCCACTATCTTTGACTTCGTCGTCTATCTTTTCTTTTCTCATTTCTCTGCTCTTCTCTTTCTTGTGTTTTTTTCTGCACTTACAAGCATAATGTAGTTGATTTCATCAACTTGCAAATATTATAGAAATCTACTGCAAATGGATAGAAAATGTTCGTGGAATATTTAGAACTTGTGATTTACAAAGGCACATTTCATGAAAGTCATAAAGGATCAGCACCAGTCATTGAAAAGATGCTGATCAACAAAATGGATGAGCAAATGCTACTGTGAAGAAAAGAATTGAGGTAAATTAGATTCCCAAACCTCTTCACTTCCAAAAAATCCGATTTGTCCTCCAACGGTGACAATAACCAGTCAACACAGCCAGTATCTGGAGGTTTCAAAGATCCACAGATATCCAAGAAGGATTCCTCTTGCACACTACAACATAACAATCGCACAAGAAAAGGTTACATGAAAAATAATGTTGATGCACATGTTCTTCATTTCTACCAAATGCTATAATTGTAAACAAAACACCCCCAAGACAACAAATATCCATAGGCAACATCATTCTAGTATTCTTTAAAGATGTAACATTCCTTTTTCCTGATACTGGTAAGATGGAAGCAAAATGCAACAGAACCATCAATTTCCAGTGTACTTAATGCAGAAAAGGGAAATTTTTCCCAACATCACAAAATTGAATCAGTCATTGATAAGAGTTTCCTTGTATTCAATCAAAACTCACCTGTCACATCTCAAGATCATACGCCATGCCACAAATAAATTGATGATCTGTACCGATTTGTTACATGTTTTAACTTTTGGCATGGAATTCAATTGATTTCTTTTTTCTTCTGTGATTTTATATGTTTAGTTGTGAAACACTCACATAATTGTTGACAAAACTCGACTATTTGTACTCAATAGTTAGAACTGGAGTGAAACAATGCACCTAACCACTACTTTCTATTTTTCACTTGTTCATTTTGTTTGGTAAAGTGGCATCTTCTTTCTTGCTGGCTACTGGTCTAAAAGAGCATACTAGACCAAGTTTTGATTTGCTCCAAAAAGTTAAGATGAATGTAATATGCCTCCATATATTTATCGAAGGATGTAACTATTGACTATAATTAAGCCTCTGCATCTAAGAGGCAAAAATATATATGGAATCAAGAATGCTTCCAAAGAGGAATAATCTGAGACCCGTGATCCTGGAAACCAACAGCCATCACCCCAGGGTGCGACACTATTTGCAGTTTTTTTATCCAGAGGGAACGTGAAGCCACTTGGCCTGACTTAACAACCATGATGGAATCTATCACCTTTGGCCATCCTTGTGGGGGCAAACCGGCCATTTTTGTGAGATCTGAACCCTGGTGAGGGCCAAGACAATCCCCACTTTCATCAACCTGGTTAGCCTCTCGTGGCTGTCAAAAATATATATGCCTCTATTGAATCCATGTAAGAGGCATGTCATAACCTCTACATCTAGACATTGTATCATGATCTCTTATCTCATCAATTCTTAAATATTTCAATATCTGTCTTTTCCATCTGCAATGATGGAGACATAATGTAAGCAGGTTGCTTACAAGTGGTATCAGTGCTTCAGTCAATCCACTGGCCTGTGGCCATCTTTCTCCAGCCTGTGGTTGGATCAATACACCCTAGCCAGTGGCCAAAGGTTTTCTTCTCTGGCTAGTTACCTTCAGGAGCTGGACCTCAAACAGGATCTCAACTTCAAGAACCAATATCAGATCCAAAAAAACACATGAAATGAAATATCAGGAAGCATTGAAAAAGAAAAAGAAAATACAAATATCTGTCTCACCTTCCCTCCAATGCCCAGCAGTGCAGATCAGCGGAATAATGGGCAAGAAGAATATCAGAAGAAAAATGATTCTAAAATAAGTCATGAATGCACGAGGAAGAGTATCCTCTAATTGTTAAAGCATTAATGTTTATCCGTGCCTATAGAGCATATTTATGTGGGAGTACCCCACTTATTTATCCCATATAATACATCAATTGTAATATGTTCCATCTCATGATATAAATACACAAGTTGTGATCCTGCTAGTAACATGGAAGGACAAAACCCATGGGTAAACACAATTAAGCTCCAGGGCACAGGATTGTACCCACCCATTTGGTGTCTCAATTGTGGTGAATGCTTTCTTGCTCTCATGCTCTTTCATTCATTTCATTTCATGTGCTCATATCTAGTGTGTTCCATCACTAACATTATGATATTGTGTAAATGGCATGGCTAAATGATATTCTAACACTAATCCTACATATAGCAGTTGACAACACCACCATTGGCAGTATTAAGAAAGCACCGTGCAAATTAAAGCTAAGTTTGAAAGAATCTTTGTCTGTCTGTGAAATGGTTATGTGGGTGACCCGTGGCTTAGTCGGAAAGCGATAGATTGAAAACTATATAACTGACCTGCAGTGTTACTGGACTTAAACTCTGGCCCCTGAGATAAGCCAGAAATTTCTGTTTCACCATGCAATTATATGACATACTGCACATTACTGGTCTGGCTGATCAGCTCAAAAGTTTCAAAGCCATGAAAAATCTTGTCCCTATAAAAAAAAACTGAGTAAAGAACCCCAATGTCTCTGTAGCAACAGTGTGAAAACCACACTTCATGTGAAAAACCGCAACACCATTCTTATGAAAAACACAGTTGTTATTAGAAGCATTCATAGCAGCTGGTGGAAAAAAACAAGAGTTTCACTATTCAATAATTGCACGTAATAAACAGCCTTCAATATTCAATTATTTCTCAAAGGTGGTGAAGTTGGAAAACACCATAGCCATTGAAAAGAGAAAACACCTTCAACAGAAGAAAGATGCGGGCCATTATTAAAAAGAAGAGAAAAAAAGTGCCTAAAATAAAAAGGTGGTCTATGAAGAAAACACTAAAGAATTGAACAAAGGGATTTTAACCAAGTCTTGATATTTCAAAATTTTAGTCACCATCCTGTAACAACCCCAACGTCTTATTTGTTGATGATGTATAGAATGAAATTCCTTTTGAAGTTTAGAAGGATGAATCATAATAGACCAACCAAAAAAATAATATATGAATTGGAATAATAAAACAAGGAGGGAAAAAATATCATGGTTTGATAGTATGTATGGAAATAATAATTCAAGAGAATAATAAAAAATTGAACAGCGCAAAAACAGCTAGATGGAATTTTGGGCCACCTGCAAAAAAGTTTTGGTCAATCCATGCAAAATGTTACTCCATTCCTAAAGCACATATTTAAAGATGAAAATAAATGATTGAGAAAATAATTGAAAGGGATCTAAGAAAGATTCAACAAAGAAATGAACGCAACAATAAAAAAATTGAGATATTCAAGCTAGTTGAAGAAAAATCAAGATCTTGTTAATGAAATCAAATGTTTAAAAAGTGGTAAAAAATTGATATATTAAAGCTAGTCGAACAAAATCAAGATCTTCTTAATGAAGTTAACTGTTTAAAAAGAGGTGACACATCATAAAAAGACAAAACCAAACTTGCTGAGAAGGCCAATAAAATCATTAAGTTAAGGTAAGGAAAACAGATTCTCTTAACAGAGATTAAGCACCATAAGTGTGAAAAGAGGGAGTTCAAGCAAAAACACTAGTTCAAAAGCCTGTAAATTTGGAAACCTCTATAGACAAAATCAACCCAGAGAAGATGTTGGAATCCAACTGCAACAAGAATATCAGTCCAAAAACACAATGTTTCAATATTAAGAATTACAAGAGGCATACTACAATCTGCGACAAAAAGAAGAAACGGGTTTTAAAACCAAGACGCATGAAGACCAAAAGCATTAACTCAAAGACGAAGATTGTTGATGTTTTTGTAGCATAGGGAGGTATTCCCACTAGGGGCCATGGTGTCGGGCATGTGAGAATTTTCGTTGGCACCAGATTACTCTTTCATTTCAGTGAAAACGCCCTTGGGATGAAGCTACGGCTTCATGGGCTTGGTGATGGGCTTTGTGGGCTTGTGTTGGTGTGTCACACCCACAAAGAGGAATAAAATATTCTAATTAAATGTTGAATTTAGAAGGGGTTCCTAAACTCACTCATTAGACTCCTATATAAGCAGAAAAGAGATTGTGACAAATCTCATTGTGTCATTATGGAGTTAGCATAAGTGAGTGTGCACTTGTGCGAAGAGCTTGTAAATTTCAGCAAGGGAAATTCTGCAATTTTGGCAAATCTGGCCTAGGGTTTCTTGGAGATTTTTTCTCTGTTTTCAGCCAAAGAAGGCTTCTGTTTCAACCAAGAGAGGCCACACGTGTGAGGAAAGAGGAGAAGTTGAGCCGCACGTGTGAGGGTACAACCGCGTGAGTGAAGAAGCCGTACAGCTCGCACGTGTGAACAGAACTATACGAACAGGCCATACAATCACACATGTGACAGTCCGCACATGTGATTTTTCTGGGCAAGTGGCAGTCCGTACAGGTGACATCAGCAAGTTTGCAAATTGGGAATATCTCGTGATTTTGCTGAGGTTGGTTTGCTGATTTTTCTGTTTTTGGAAGGACTGGTTTGTCCTCAGATTTGGTCTAAATTGTGACAGCTGGGAGGGCTGATTTTGCCCTCAGAAATTTTCTGAATTTGACAATTTACAGAACATAAAATTTTGTCTCAAGTGTGTGGATGATTTATCTCTGATCTTGTTATTTCCACTGCTGTAATTTTCATCAATAATTTCAGTGATAACAGCTAGGGTTTACTATTTGGTTCACTTGAAAGTAATTTTCAGATCTGAAATTAGTTGCATTGAGTTGCATGTGAAAATTGACAAAGATGAATTCAAATATGAAGATTCAGAAAAAGAAGTTGTGAACACCCAAGAATCAAACCATATCGGCACCCACATTACCAAGAAAATATTCAAGCTTGTGCCCGTCAATATCGAACCCAATGACTCCATAATCAGAATCAGCAATTAAGACATTATCAGAAGTATCCTATCAACCATAACCAAAGTCATTTTGTGCACAAGTATTGTCAACATTTACCATCAGGATGTATTTTCAAGAACATCTTTGTATGAATGCAATTTCATGGCAATCTTAATTATGGATCTTGTTATCATAGGATTAGTACTTGTATAACTATGGAAGAAACTATGTAATAGACAAAAGTCTGTGTTTGTATTAAAATGTATTGTAGACAGATGTATTATAAAATATATATATTGATAGATTGAATTTTGTGTCCCATGTTACAATGAGGGCCCTACTTATATAGTAGGCAAGGTGCCCTTTCACATGAAGAGTCGTGTCTCTTTGATAAGACACATCCTTACATCTTTTCATAATATAATTATATATTATTATGTTTGTTACATTGCCACCCTCTTAAAGAATGCTTTGTCCTCAAAGCATAATGAAAAGATTTATTTTTTTATTTTTTTTGGTATTAAGCTAAGCCTAAGGTTATTATTATTTTTTTTGGTTTATAATCCTCACCCATCACTGTACAATTCGAGTCGTACAGAATCATACGGACGCGTCGTATTCTATGAAATGATTATGCGACCGTACAAACGCATTGTATCCTCTGAAATGATTACGCAAAGGCGAGCCAAAACCAATTCTCAGGCGTATTGATGAATTTTGAAGGCCTGCAACTAAGTAGTCAATGGCGGTTTGAACAATTGTATATTCTACTTTTCTGATAAGGTTCTGTAGTCGAGCGCATGTGTTAACAAAATGTTGGGCGTCCCTTTCCATTCTGATGATTGCCAGATGGCTAGATTGCGGTTGCATTTGCATCCTCTACGTGTCTGGTTTGTTGCTTGAGTAATTATAGGTCATTGTCTATCTTAATAATTTCTTTGGTAGACGGTCGATTCTTAGGAACAAGAGACAATGTATCCTCTACTATAATCACTTTTGTCTCACAATGAATTCCTTCCATTTCCTTTCTCATTATCAAATCAAACTGCACATCTTCTAGGTGGTGCAATTCTTTAACAAAATCTTGATCATATATGAAATCAAATGCAGGAATTGTAATTAGATCCGCCATGAATCTATTTGAATTTGGGCAGAAAAATTCTTTGGGTATTTCTTCATATTTTTCGCTACCATGAATATGTTGACTTGGAGATGGGGTTCTACTTTGACCATAATTTTGAGATTTAATTGCACTTGCTTCTTTCAAGGCAGACTTGCATTCAATCTCATGATCTTCGTTCCCCTTTACATCTCGACAATCTTCACCACTCTCAAGTTTTTCTGAGGCCTCAGAGACTTGGCCTTCAGCATTTACGAAACCAGTGACTTCCTGATTTTCCTCATTCAAACATTCTTCATTGCTGGGTTTTTTTACGTCAAGGTCTGCTTCTATTGTAGGTGCCAAATCCGGTGTTTCAAAAACCCTTAGCGATTTTATAATTATTTCCCTCGTTTCCTGTAATAATTTTTGTTGAGTTTTGTGGAATTCCAATATTTCATGGAAATATGTGTCCATGACTTCAGGACCTAAGCTTAATGGATGGACTGTGCAGCGGTTGACGCCCAGAGGGTTGAATAGCCTCTGAAACCACTGTAATAGACAAAAGTTTGTGTTTGTATTAAAATGTATTGTAGACAAATGTATTATAAAATATATATATTGATAGATTGAATTTTGTGTCCCATGTTACAACGAGGGCCCTACTTATATAGTAGGCAAGGTGCCCTTTCACATGAAGAGTCGTGTCTCTTTGATAAGACACATCCTTACATATTTTCATAATATAATTATATATTATTATGTTTGTTACAAACTACCACTGTCACGTAAGTAGAATCTTCCCTTGTTTTAGTGATGGAAGAGGTCGACCACAAGGGAGGCTTCCCTTGTAACCTCAAGGGCTCAAATAGCAAGAATTAGCCAAGCCTACTGCCCCTTGTCTTCGTCACATGCTAGTCAAGTCTAGGTCTAGACAATTACGAAGTTATAGAAGTAATTTTTGAACAAGTTAAGCCACTTATAAATAGGTGTATGCAACAATTTAATGTAGTTTTCAGTGGTTGTAGCAAACTTTTATAGCAGCAGCAAGAAATACTTGAAGTTTGTTAGGTTTAATATTAAAGATGTTAGTAAGATGTTTGAGAGATAGTGAATATTGATTTTAACAACTACTTTAGCCACAATAACACTCCTAGATCAGTGTCGTTGTCTTCTAGGGCCTATGGAGTCTCAAATGCATTAAACTTGAAGATTGATCTAGGTGAAACAAAAGAGGTAGAGTCTAAACCCTAAGGTGCAAGTACATTTGGGACTTAAGCTTTAGACTTTGAGGAAGAAGGTATCTAGGGTGCAAACACTTTTGGGCCCTAGGTATTATTTTTCCCTTCTTCTAGCTTCAAATAGGTCAAGGATCAAAGTCTAGGGTTAAAACCTTAAAGTGCAAGCACTTTTGGGCCTTAGGTTTTTAACCTTATAAAGAATGTTTCACAAACTTGGACAAATAAAGCTTTGTGAGGAAGGGAAGCACTTATGCCTTCCTCTTAGGGTTTTCAACCAAACAATGATACTTGCAACAAGATAGCAATTTAACCATCAATATTAACAAGACAAGATAAAATTGCAGAAAATTACTAACTTCATCCCAAGAATCAAGAGCATCAAACCCTTATTGCAGAAATTATCCATCCAAATGAGCAAACCATCCACAAAAGATCCTCCTTCAAACATAGCGCATGGGAGAAAAAGATTAAGAAGGCTGAAATAGCGAACTTTTTTAGTGTTACCCCACAATGTGTGAAGAATTCAAATGAACCAAATGAAAATGAGCGCTAGCCTTTATATATGAGCCTAGGCATAGCGCTTTGTCCACATAACATAACAAAATTCAAATAGAAGTGGGGCCAACCCCTCATTTAACCTCTACAAAATGCTAAAATGCAAATAACATATCATTAATGCCACATGTGTGTTGACGTCAACCCTTCCTAGGCTAGGAGAGGGCCTCCAAAGGCTACATGGAATCATCCGGAGGTGCAGTAATGGCAAAGGTGTGTCTCCTCATCCATGGTCATGCCAAATCATCACTGGTACCCCAAGTGTCCATCAAACCCTAACACCATCAAACCCTAGAAGATGACTTCATGATCAAATGGAGGGCGACGTCAAGGGTTTAGGGCATTGCGTCCAAGGTGGAGGAAGTTGCATCTCGTCTTTGCATGGTGTCTAGTTGTTTACTACTACAACGTCCATGATCTAGTGAATAATAAGTTGTGGGGTACTTTACCTAACCTGTGGGCTTTCATCCTATCTATGTGTCATCATGACCAAATCTGCTCAAACCAAGCCCATTTGTCCATCGTCCAAGGTTTCAAGGATGTGAAAGCTCATGTCAGAAGGTGGCAAGTCACTAGATGACTCATTGTTCTACATCACACGTGCCAAAGTCTTACAATAAGGACACAACGTCTTGGGAGAAAGCCCAGGCGTCCCTCAAAGAACCATGTCGAGGCCATCCAAAACAAAGTAGAGTATAAGAGAAGGTAAGCCAATGTTCATAAAGATATTAGTCCTTAAATCATGCAAAGTAAGCTATTACTTAAGATATAAGCCATGTAAACAATTCACCTCAGTATCCCCTTCAAGCATCACACTGGCCCAAGACCTCATGTGAGTTGGCAAGTTTGAATATGGGAGGGCCTTCATCCAACCCTATTAGGTGTGCCAACCAAGACAGAAAATAAAAGACCCAAGTAGAGGGATAGGTCTCGAGGGAAGCGGTGAAAGAAAGAAACCCTTCAAGAGTAAGTGTGATAGTCGTATGGATTAGGGCTTACTTCATGGCATATGGTGTCATTGAATCCATTTCTATGAGTGCCTTTGTAGAGGGAGCGCTCGCTGCTTGAGATACCCTTTCCTCGGTACTTTTTGCATTCCGAACCCCTTAATTGCCTTTTGATACCTGGTTATTATTTGCAAGTCCCCTTTACAGGTTTCAAGCTTTATTCCTTCATTTTTTACTGGGCTATAGTCCTTTATGATTGTGCATTCATTCGAATCAGGACAAGGGGTGATTACCATTAGAGGGGATAGAGCTCAAGCTGACCTGTGGCTTTTATGGTGGCCTTTATCATTTAGCATATACATATAGAGTAGTTGCATCAACCTCTAGACCTTCAGCCCCTTCTTCTCATGAAAAAATTGACCATGACCCGTTACCGAAGTTCAGTACACTATGAGAGACTCTAGGATGGAAAGTGTTAAGTATGGTGGGGAACAAAATGTTACCCTTGTGAGGGCCCTCCAGTAGTATCCCTTTACCCTGGGCGGTGACAACACGAGACTAGGGCATAGAAGCTAGCCACCAAGGTGAAACAAGACAAGAAACACAACTTCCCAAGCTAGTGATCCATTATCCAACTTCAACCAAAGATCCTCATCCACATGTCCAACAAATTAAGCACAACACTTCACATGAAATAAGGACTAACATACCTCATGGTGATGTTGGCTTACCATCTCCCATACATTGGGTTGTCTGGATGTGATGAGCCTTGGCTAATCTGAAGCTATAGAGGAAAATGAGGGGGGTTGTCGCACTGCCATCTATGGACATGTTGATCATCATCATGGTCATGATCATTGTCTCCATTGTGGGCCATGAGACATGATCTCCTTTAGTTACCCTTGGGCATGGGGGGTGTAACAAATCTCATCATATGTTTCAAGGGCAAAGCATCTCCATAGGGTGTGACTTGTAGATGTAGCTATCGGATACGTCATATATTTAAGCCTTTACATCTATACATGGTATCATCATTTCATATCTTATCAATCCATAGAAACCAAATTTGTTGAAGTTCCATATTTGGTTAGGGCCCAGGGGAAATCATCATGGTTAGGGGTTATTTGTTAAAGCCCGCATTTGGGTAGGATCCAAAGCAAAGTTGCAAAAATCGTATTGGCGAAAAAATCGTCGGGGGTCCAGAAAACATCGTTTCGGATTTTTCGCGAAAACATCGGCAAACTTGAAAAAATACAAAAACATTCATTTTTTTAAAAATTTTGAAACATTAAAAGCAACAATAGCATCAAATAGACAGATTGCCACATGAATATAGAAAGAAAATTGACATATAAGATATATAAGATGTCTAGTGATACATCACACATCAAAAATGAATCATGTCCTGAATCTTGATTCCTAAGTCATCAGAAAATATAATAAATGTATCTCATGATCGTCATCATGACTCGTGAGTCATCAACAATGAAATCAAGTAAATAAACTATCGATTCCCTCTAACCCTTTTACAGGCAAAGGTAATCGCTGCAGAAAGTGCTTTTCCTCTAGCACTAGGAGTAGGTGCCCTTGAGGCTTGTGCGCCTCATACTGGAGTCGAACGTCCTCTAGAAAAACTAGAAGACCCTCAAGACTGATGTCCTCTAGAAGAAGGTAGAGGAGGTAGACTGCTAGTGCTACCACTGGATCTATCTCCCTCTGACTGTGACTGTGGCTCTACTGGTGGCACACTTGCAGACTCAGCATGAAACTGAATATCCTCTGGAACATCCTCATCCAGCTCCTCAGAGATATCGTGATCATCATCACTATCCTCCTCTAGCCAATGCCAAATCCACAAATCTGACCCTTGAATCCACAAAATCCCAATGGCAAACTCTTCCTTGGCTGGTTGGATGGCTTGGCTCTCCTCCTTGGCTAAATGTCAAATAAAACCCAAAAAAACCGTGGCGGATAACTTAAAACGACACACTTTTTCAGCAGGAGATTTTTCCCTGTCGACTCGCGCTTTTTCCCGAAAAAATCACGATTTTTTCATAAACCAAAAAATCGGCCCGATTTTTTCGGCGATTTTTGTGATTTCTCGTTTTGTTCTTCGAATCGCGATTTATCACAATTTCTCTGATTTTTTGGCGATTTTTGCAACTTTGATCCAAAGTATAAAAGGTGTAGAAATTTGTTTGACCATTTTTTTGTTATTTTGTTTATCCAAATTGAAAACCAGAGCAGACTCAACCTACAGTCTACTGCATGGACATTTTTGGATATCACGGTTTCGTATTAACGATTCCAGTTTCTTAGAGAGGCAATCTGAAAGACTGACTATAGAAAGGATAATTTACATCACACTTTCCTTGGATGTACTCCGACTAGAGGTCTAATTTGTATCAGCTACTAACTCCCAAGAATCATTTGAAATCCTAAATAGTTTCTTTATTTGTCTCTTCCATCTGAAATGTATGAACAACATAATGTAAGGAGGTTGCTAAAAAATTTAAAATAGATAATGGATACATCATAATCTTTTTGAAGTTGGCAGTTCCTAGCAGTGGATTTCTTTTGAGATAATGTAAGCAGCTTGCTTAAAATAAACATTGTAGCAAGAAAAGATCCTTATCTAGTTTGAATCAACTTGGAATTTTGAAGCCCATTCTTTCTCCCTCTCTATGATTTTGAAAAAGAGTATGTAATTTCTGAAATTATTTCTAAACTAATAAAGGCATATCTTCCTAGTTATTTTTATTTCATTTTCATTCGTGTATTATCACAATATTAATTTCTTAAGAAAAGAAAAAGGAGACCTTGCTTTGATGCTTGCTTTCAGGAAGGTCAATCAGACTACAATGATAAATTTCACAGCCTCTGTTGTATGTGGACCACCGCAGAGGGTCATCTTGTTTTCCTTGGGGTTCTTCACCAATTCATCAATTACACTCCTGGGAACATGAGATTGCTTGTTTCTAATGTTTTCATTTCAATGATATCCTATCCATTGTTGTTTACAGGGTAATAAAAATTCTCCCAATATCAGCAATCTAGCTCCTCTCCTGAACAATGCCATAGTTCTTGTCCTTTGCAGAGCTGATTGTGTGCTCCACTCTAGCACCAGTAAAAGGTGCCATTTGAGTTCTGTCATGGCCTAATTTCTGAGAGGCGAGCTCTATCTTTTCAACTTCTCACAGATGGAAGCAGATTAGGGTGGTTAAATTTATAGAATTTTCTCTATTTTTTTTGGCATGTTAACAACAATTTTCATACTTCTATAAAAAGTTAACACTTTCATATCCCTCTTGGTGATATGCAGTAGTAATTGAAACTGTACTAATTATGGAAGGATCAAAATATGATAGCAGGATATGGCGAGGGATATTGTAAATCCAAGGCCTGGCTTACCTAGCTTCATGTAAACTCCTTTTATTTGCCTTTTAGTTTGTGTCATCATTTCACTTCCTCCTCACATGTGGTCTTCTACAATTGAAGTCTTTTAGAAGCACATCTGGCAGAAGACATGTATTGGACATTTGGGAGGGGTGTGTGCCCACTGAATCCATTCGTCGGAAATAGGGATTTCAAACATGTGGGGAGTATGACGAATCCTATTACTGAATCTAGCAAGCACTTTGTATTGACATCCACATTATTGATTCATAGGATGACAAGGGTTAGCTACCTCCTCCCTTAGCGAAAGTTGCATTCTTCATTGTCTATATTCCACTTTGTTGGGATTTCCTCCTTGAGATAACCTAATTATATGCTCAAGCTTATGTTGTTTCATTTTCTATTGTTATTGTACTTATTTTCATTTCTACTATCTTCGGGGGCCTTTTGTACCTCCCTTATTTTTGCCTGGACTTCTTATGATGCATGTAATCACTAGTCACTTCGACCTAGTTTGTTCTTTAATATTAATGGACATTAATATAAATTTCAATTTCAATTTAACCAAGGACGGACCACCTGTGTTTAATTGCCAGCACTAGGACATAGAGTTCCTTCTCACAAGTGTTATTGTTCAACTTGGCATGAGATAGAGCTTCAAAGTGATAAGCTATTGGATGTCCTCCCTGCTTGAGAACGACTTCTATGCTGAATTGGGAAGCATTTGTCTCTACTTCAAATGTTTATAAATATTTGGGAGTGCAATTATAAGTGTTAACAGAAGGCAGCTTTGAGATACTGGAAATCTTCAGAGCCGTATTATTGTCTGTTACTTGTACCATTTATCAGTTCTAGAAGTTATGCAACATTGTTTTCCTTGGGGTTCACTTCAATTGGCCCATATTTCTGGGAATTGTCAACGTCTTTGGCTCAATTCACAGGTTAAGTGAACTTTTACCTTTTCACAGAAAATTTTATCTTGCTCCCAAGTCTTATCACGTGGTTATCAGATGTACTTGCCCATATAGGAATGCCATCAACCTGAAAAATCAAGTTTAAGAAATTATGAGACTTCAGATAAAAAACTAATTAACAGATTTTTAAATAATGCAGAAAAGTTTTACAGCTATCAGATATGTACATTCATCAAAGCATGAAGGCAAAAAATATAAGGGTGACAAAACGTACTACTCCACATGCATCTAAAAAAATGCATAGAAAAATTTAATATGTACATGTATATTAAGCATATTAAAATGCTTACATTTTCTTGATAACAAAATTCTTCACGTATATCTGTACATGCAATGGCTGCATTGAAGATTCCCAATACAATAACCCCAATGTAGTCCTTTTCAACCTTATTCACCTTACCTTCTGCAGTACCACAAATTTTTGCAAAAAAATCTATATTACAATGACATGTTAACCCTCAAAATTGCCACCGTTATCAGCAAACAAAGTTGCTCCAAGAAAGAATCTCAAAACAACAAATACAACATCTGAAATACCTAAATTAGAACAATAGTCATGACATTCCTATTTGCACAAAATTCAATAATTATTTTTATGATCCGGTATAGTTTATAAGACTTTCTTGTTTAAAGAATAAATAAATCAACCTGTGACGTGTGCAAAACATCCAGTGGCAGTCAGGCATTACATTATACAAAATTTGAAGCTGAAATGGTCATTCTTAGCATTGATTTCAATCATCAATGTCTACGAACTTCCATACATATAGAGAAAATATTATGCACAGTTTCATGCAACTTCATGCACTGTATTTCATGTAGGTATGTCGACTTTCCAATTCTAGTACAATAATCAATCGACCATTATTGAAGTCTGCGATATAAGCCGGCCTTTGCAAATGCAACTTGAGCATTTAGTTCTTATCTATATATTGACTAATATCATGGTCAGTCCAAAGATACATAGATCCATCCTTTGGAAAAATCATTCAGCTGAGTAGAAGGAAGCCATTGCAGGACCAATAATGGAAGAACCTCTTGGACCTTGCTTAGTTAAGAGGGAAGATAGCCAAGAATTCTGAATATATTCTATCTGTGCTTTTCAATTAGTTGATTACTGATGTTCATCTTGTGATATGGTAGGCACTGACATTTTCATGGTTATGAGGCTTGAATTGACAAATATTGAACCTAACTTCTAGAAAGATAATTTTATGGATAAAGAATCTTTTATTTCAAGCATAGACAGAATAACACGGAAAGAAGAATGTACATGCTTTGATGTCTTGACTATGCTTACGTTATATGTATATTAAGCATATTATAGAGCTTAAGTATATTAAGCATATTATAACGCTATGCTTACAATGTAAGTCAAGACATCAAAGCAATAGACAGAATGACCTGGAAAGCAGAAAGCTCGTCAGAGTAGCAAAGGAAGAATCAATTAAAACCTAATTCACCTGAAATGGGGAAACAGGTATCAGTTTCAGAAATTACATTTCCAAAATTTTGAGAAAATGAAAAAAGGCAGCATTTTATGTGTATAGATTTAGAACCTTCAAACATAAGAAAGCTGTAAACATTTTTTTATTTTGTGATTTACTGTAACTATTAGTGTTTTGAAAAATAGTTTTAATAATCTGCCCAAAAATATACATGTTTATTGCCCAGATTTATTATGTTATTGAATAAAACGAATATTTTTTGCCAACGAAAACCTCACGGGATCCTCCCTGGAATTTCCAAATGGAGGCAGTTCAACCACCAGCCACAATAGCAGTCGGTAACCCCCAGGAACTCAACCAGACTTGACCCTATGACCTATGGCTTCCCCATCAGCATCATGCATTGGGCAGATGGTTCAACCAATAGAACTAATCCTTGGGGCTTTGTTTTCAAAAAAAAACTTGAAGGATCCCCCTCCTTCTTCCCTGGAATATGCAGATGGAGGGTGGCTCAACCGCTAACCATAATAGTAGTTGGTAACCCCACCAGACTCAGTCAGACTCAAACCTCAACTGGATTAGACCCAGAGACTCACGGAACTCCGCCTTGAAACAATGCATTCGAACCAATTGAGCTAACCCACTGAGCTGAATAAGATGAACATATATAAACATGTATTTATATAATATAATATACAAGATTAACATATCTTAATACCTCCATAGTTAATATACAATGATGGGCATAGTTACTTATATTGAATGCAATCCATTATGGCATGGTAAATGAAGACCAAACCGATGGCAACAAAAGGTTCTTTTCCAATTTAAGAAGACATGTATCTACCACATGGTTTCTATTAATTTTTCCCATGTTATTATTAGTTGCAAACTATGTCTGAAGACATGAGATTGGGCAAAATAGTGCAGGATGGCGAAAGGAACAAAACTCAATATTGATTGTAGGATTGAATGTTGCATACAAGAATTGTAATAACAAACAGAGAAAAGGAAGAAGGATAAAGGAAGGAATAGGACAAATAAATAGAATGTAGATGATGTTTGCTTTGTTGGTGAGTCCCATCACGACCAACAATTAAAAAACAAAAAAAAGAACATAATGAAAATAAAGAGAAAATGGGCCTGACAACGTGAAATATTTAAGAAATGCACTGAAAACAAATCCCAAAAAATTGCATTTCCAAATACCCCTAAAAAAATTTCCCAAGGGTTTCAAAAGCCATTTTGAAAATGGGCATGTTTCTAAAATGTTTCCTTGCCAGAAATGGCCCCCCAAAAGCCATTTCCAATAAGAGTTACACCTTATGCAATGTAACATAGAGTTACACCTTATGCAAGTCTCACATATTGAAAAGTCCAATTGAAGAAGCACATAGCCTGTTATCCAGAAATTTGAGTGGAGAAATTTTCAAGCAGGATGGGAAACAACATTCAAGGAAGCGTTCAGGACATTAAATAGAAATCACAAGTGAACAAGCAAAGAACCTATTATCCATAACTTCAAGTGAAGAAATTCTCAACTGAGCAGGATGGAAAACAATTTTCAAGGAAGTGTCAACACACTAAATTACCAAGGATGATGTCAAAGTTCTAGTCGACTTGAAAAGCAAAGCATGAATATCATATAGCTATGCTTGTGTATTAGGCTAAACAGGAAGTCGTTAGAAGTTTAGAACTTGAAACCATCCGGGAAATTTCAGCAAGGGAAACTGCAATTTTGGCAAATCTGGTCTAGGGTTTCTTGGAGATTTTCTGTTTCTGTTTTCAGCCAAAGAAGGTTTCTGTTTCAGCCAAGAGAGGCCACACGTGTGAGGAAAGAGGAGAAGTTGAGCCACACGTGTGAGGAGGGTACAGCCGCATGTGTGAAGCAGGCCACACATGTAAAGGAGCCATATAGATCGCACGTGTGAACAGAACTATACGGACAGTCCATACAGCCACACGTGTGACAGTCCACACGTGTGGGAGAGGCAAAATACTGAAATAGTCCGTATGTGTGATTTTTCTGGGCAGGTGACTGTCCGTACAGGCTGATGTCAGTTGTCAATACAGTCCGTACGGCTGACATCAGCAGGTCGTACAGGTGACATCAACAGGTTTGCAAATTGGAAATTTGTCTCGGGATTTTGCTGAGGTTGGTTTGTTGATTTTTCTGTTTTTGGGAGGACTGATTTGTCCTCAGATTTGGTGTAAACTGTGACAGCTGGGAGGACTGATTTTGCCCTCAGAAATTTCTGAATTTGACAATTAACAGAACAGAAAATTTTGCGTCTTAAGTGTGTGGATGATTTATCTCTTATCTTGTTATTTTCGCTGCTGTAATTTTTGTGTAAAATTGTTCAGAGATAACAGCCAGGGTTTACTGTTTGGTTCACTTGGAAGTAATTTTCAGATCTGAATTTAGTTGCATTGAGTTGCATGTGAAAATTGACATGGTATCAGA
>SNQJ01S0033713.1:56432-68005 GCA_010110895.2 Picea sitchensis
TATCCAGAAATTTGAATGGAGAAATTTTCAAGCAGGATGGGAAACAACATTCAAGGAAGCGTTCAGGACATTAAATAGAGATCACAAGTGAACAAGCAAAGAACCTATTATCCATAACTTCAAGTGAAGAAATTCTCAACTGAACAGGATGGAAAACAATTTTCAAGGAAGTGTCAACACACTAAATTACCAAGGATGATGTCAAAGTTCTAGTCGACTTGAAAAGCAAAGCATGAATATCATATAGCTATGCTTGTGTATTAGGCTAAACAGGAAGTCGTTAGAACTTGAAACCATCCGAGAAATTTCAGCAAGGGAAACTGCAATTTTGGCAAATCTGGTCTAGGGTTTCTTGGAGATTTTCTGTTTCTGTTTTCAGCCAAAGAAGGTTTCTGTTTCAGCCAAGAGAGGCCACACATGTGAGGAAAGAGGAGAAGTTGAGCCACACGTGTGAGGAGGGTACAGCCGCACGTGTGAAGCAGGCCACACATGTAAAGGAGCCATATAGATCGCACGTGTGAACAGAACTATACGGACAGGCCGTACAGCCACACGTGTGACAGTCCACACGTGTGGGAGAGGCAAAATAGTCCGTATGTGTGATTTTTCTGGGCAGGTGACTGTCCGTACAGGCTGATGTCAGTTGTCAATACAGTCCGTACGGCTGACATCAGCAGGTCGTACAGGTGACATCAGCAGGTTTGCAAATTGGAAATTTGTCTCGGGATTTTGCTGAGGTTGGTTTGTTGATTTTTCTGTTTTTGGGAGGACTGATTTGTCCTCAGATTTGGTGTAAATTGTGACAGCTGGGAGGACTGATTTTGCCCTCAGAAATTTCTGAATTTGACAATTAACAGAACAGAAAATTTTGCGTCTTAAGTGTGTGGATGATTTATCTCTTACCTTGTTATTTTCGCTGCTGTAATTTTTGTGTAAAATTGTTCAGAGATAACAGCCAGGGTTTACTGTTTGGTTCACTTGGAAGTAATTTTCAGATCTGAATTTAGTTGCATTGAGTTGCATGTGAAAATTGACATGGTATCAGAGMAGAGGCTTTGAAGGAAGAGAGAGTCATCTCTTGAGACACATTTATTTGTTGCAGTTGGAGGTACAACAGAATTGTTGTAGCAGATTTTTTTGTCCTGTTCTGAGCAGGTCACCATGGTGAACACCTTGAAGATTGAGGACAGGTTGGAAGGGGCAAAAAAATTCCAGGTTTGGAAGGCCAGGATCCTTCTCCTGTTGGAAGAGAATGACCTCAAAGAGTATGTTGAGGGTGTGGTTCCAAGTCCCACCGATCTGCAGGAATTGGCAGCTCATAGGAAGAAGGAAGTGAAGGCCAAGCGGGTGTTGCTAGAATCCGTGAAGGATCACCTTGTTACCCCCCATTTCTAGGGTTAACTAAGGAAATGATGTCTCGAGGCCCTCAGGTTGCAGACATGGAGTACCGAGAGACAGACCAGCAGGGAGAGCCCCACATCACACCACTCATCACCATGAAATTGAGGGCTGCACCATTCACCACACCATCTTGGCTCACAGAGGACGACAAGTCTTGCTCCATGAGGTAACGAGTTCGGTGTTGTGGTAAGTGTCATTTTAATAAATGAAGCATTTGAATATGTTGCAAAGAGCCATTTCTTGATTTTGAAAACGTGTGCTTGGAAATTATGCTCTTTGCCTTATTTCACCTTGGTGGTTGACATTGTTGTCCTAGTAAGTGATCACCCTTGGGGAAAGGGTTGCTACTAGGAGGTCTCATTGATGAGTCATCGTACCATTCCCGCACATACTTGCCACTTTGCATGTTTCTCTCCCTTCGTTTCCTCATTTTTTGGGTTTTCAGGCCACATTGACCCAAGAAAGGCTTGTACCTCATTTCATGGGAAGAATGAGCTAAAGGCCTAGAGGCTTGTAGCTGGCAAAAGATAAAATGCAATCATAAAACTTCCAGATGCTCGCCCAGGGATCTCAAGAACAATGAAATGTTTCTCACAAAAATTGAGGGACCCATAAAATAATAACTAATTGAACATGCCAACCAAGGTAGAGCGTGTGTGAGCAATGTTTTTCATGATTAGGTAGAAGTCCCACACATCGTCTTTAAGTTGGGAACACTCTAATAAATTAATGGCAAAAGGACTTGGAAAAATCATGCATCGCAAACGAAGGGCAACACACCCTCTACAAAGGCACCCATAAATGAGACAATATGAGCCCTTGTATGTCAAGAAATCCCATGCCCAAAAGTATTACCCCCATCTACCTCGTACTCTTCACATGACTTAGAGAGGGTCCACTTGGGAAACACTACTTGACTTGGGGAATGATTCACCCAATAGGTCACTATGACAACCCTCCCATACCTAAATTTGGCAAGTTGCATAAGGTCTTTAAGCATTTGTTTATTTTGAGAGGGGGGATTTGATGCACATGTTCAGGGGGTTCTTTTATTATATATGGCTTACTTGACATGATGTTTGTGACTTATGAGCCCTTGGAGGGCGAATTTGTTTGTATTTGCAAGGCCTTGACGGGTGGAAAGTTATTTTGTGGAGGCACAAGGTCACATGGACCTTCACTTGGGGCATGAAGCCCACGGGATGGATGATGCACCCTTGTTTCTTGGACACTTGGATCAGAGACGCTGCCTTTGGAGGCATGAGAGGACACCTGGAAGAAGCAGAGCTAGCCCCCTATTGCCCAACGTTTGACCTTAGAGGCTCAAAACGTCACATTTAGGGCATGACATCACATTTGAAAGCTAGGGTTTGATGGTGCCGATGGATTTGATGGTGACTTGGCATGGTTTTGATGGAGAGAGGCCCTCGCACATGGAGATCGGGCCTTTAAAGGCCCAACGACTCCCTCAAGCAACCCACCGACTTTCTCTTATTGCCAAAACGTCACCCCTAGAGGGCATGATGTCATCATTTAGGGTTTCTTTTAATTGTAAATTTAAACTTTGATTTGTAAAGGGACAAATTAGGAGGTCGACCTCCCTAATTTGTGTTTTACCCTAAGATAAGTGGACAAACTATGTTTACAAGGTCAAGTGTAAATTAAGGCCATGTCACTTTCATTTGATATATCATAACACTTAAGAATTATGTATGTTTTGGCTGAAATTTTCGGCCCACTTGGGAAAATCGTATCTCTCTCTTTCTCTCTCTCTCTCTCTCTCTTGTTATTTGGATGCTAGTACTTGTCTCTTGTGGAAGACGTGGTGCGCTATCTCTCTTGGATGCTTTTCTTCGCTTTGTGATGGAATTTGCTTGGTAAAAGAGGGTTTTGTCTTGCTATCTAGTGGAATTGATAAGGAATTTTCTGCATATTGCTTGTATTTCTTCTTGTTTCATGGTTGTTAATGTTCAAAACTCTTGGAGGAGTATAAAGCCATACACCCTCCACTAAAGTCCATTATTTGTCTTGGAAAAGCTACTTAACAAGGTTGCTAGGAGTAGAAGGGCTTACACCCTCCTAGATTTACCTTGTTAGTTGGTTTGCCCTAGGGAGTAAAAAGGCTTACACCCCTTGGGAGGTAACACAATTAGCTCTTACAACAAGAGACTCCTTAACCCAATTGATAAAGGCACTAGTCTATTTTGCATTGGAGAAATAAAATCATTGCAATGGAATACGCAAATTGTTGAGATATTGCATTTGTTCAACTTGGAATCAATTTTACATTCTATAAGCTTGCTTGGGGCACTAGGGCATCTAGCTTAGCCAGGTATTTCTCTTTGTCACCTAAACTCTACTCATTGCTCTCTAATCTACCATTGAAAATTGCTTGTGAATCTAGATTATTGTTCTATTGATCAATAGCTATCATTTTGATGGTTTACTTGTTATTTTTTGTGGTTAGATTTTGTTGATGTAGAAATTGTTTGCTACAGCTATAAGGCTTCCCTAATACATTGTTGATAACAATGTTTAGCAGCCCTATTTTACAGTCAAAGCTTGTGTTTAACTGTTGGAATATTATCTACATGTTTAGTACTTGATCATCCAATAATTATTTGATGCTTTTGACAATTAAACTTGCAGTTAGGTGACTCATTCTATTGCTGATATATATATATATATATATACTGCTGCAATTTAGGACAGCAAGCTTTCCTTGCTTGTCCCCTTGGTTATTTGGCTTGTATCTCGATCAATTGTCTTGCTCTGGGCAAGGCTAACACTGTGGTGTAGGTACCCAACGTTTGGCAACCATTCTTCACCCACAAGACTTCTTCTCCAAACCTTTATCCATCTCCAAACCTGACCTATAGGAGTTTCACTTTCCATCTCAATCCCCCTAGGGTCACCAGGATTCCCCCCTTGTGGTGACTCATCATCACTAAAGCGAGGGGAGTGTCTATCTAAGGTGACAAAGGGTAGGTACTCCCATAGTTGTCACACTTTTGTGGTTTGGGTTGGGCTTCGCCCAACCTACAATTTGTGCGATAACACACCTGATTCCTCACATTTTTGAGAATTAGTCTGCCAAGGAGATGTATGATGCTTTGGTAGGTCTATACCAAAACGGGAATACACACAGGAAGTTACATTTGAAGAACCAGCTTCAAATTGTTCAGATGTCCAATGAGGACACAATCGTCAACTACCTTATGAAGATCACTCAGATCCATGATCAGCTTGCAACCATTAACGAGACAGTTGAGGATGTTGAGTTGGTGAATGTAGCATTGAGGGGTCTTCCCAAATCTTGAGAACCATTTGTGCAGGGGATTTGTGCACGAGAGCAGTTGTCAGGATTTGATAGACTATGTACTAATTGTATCCAAGAGGTGACTCGGTTAGATTCCAGGAATGGCAAGCAGAAGAGTAACAATGATGAGAATCAAGCCTTTGCTGCCCATACTAGGAAGATTAGAGGAGGAGGTTCTCCAGAGAAAGAGGCATCTCTAGAGCCCAGGAGGAAGAAGGACCTTAGCAAGGTCAAGTGCTTCGCTTGTCATGATTATGGTCAGTATGCTTCACAGAGTCCACGACGGAGGAGAGGGGGAAGAAGGCAACATGCATTAGCAGCAGAGGTTGACGAGGTTGCAGATAGGCTTCAGAGGGAGTTCTTACTAGTCTCTGCCCTTTCCGATACAGTCTTGTATGATGGTGCTTGGTTGGTGGACAGCAGAGCCTCATACCATATGACAGGTGCACAAGAGTTGTTCGAGAGTATTGCAGAGACTGACTCAGATATGTGTGTAGAGCTTGGTATCGAGACCAGGCATGCAATGCTGGGAACTGGGACGATACGATTCCATTAGAGTCAGGAGAGATGTCGAGGATGACTAATGTGTTATGGGTACCAGAACTTAGGAGTGTGCTCTCAGTCTCGAAAATTGAAAAGAAGGGCTACCATATATTGTTCTGGGATGGACAAGTGTTATTTAAGCCCAGAGGATCTAGCTTCAGATCAACAGTGGTTCTTGGAGTTACAGAAAGCAACCTATGCAGGTTGAAGGGCCTTCCTATACGAGCTATTTCCCGCAGTAGCAAACTGACAGAGGATAGAGGGCAGAGAGCTCCATAGGATATACAGGTTCATAGGGAGCAGGTGGCTACAGAGGTTATACAGACTCAGAGGGAGTCAACCCTCATGGTTTGGTGAGGAGGAGTAGCCTCCCAAAATTGTTAACAAGAAGTCAGTCTTCAGAGGAAGTAAGCAAACTCAGAGGGAGTCAATGAGCTCAGAGGGAGAGTCGGTCATTCAGAGGGAGTTTCCCCTCAGGTTCAGGTGGGAGAGAGGCATCTTCCAAGACTGACAGGAAGGTGTCATGGGTCGAGCTCAAAAGCGGGAGGCTTCTAGGAACTGCATGTCTTCTCAGGAGGATCCATGCATTTCAGCAGATCTTGTTTCCATGACAGAGGAAACAGTCGACCAGGAGGATTGGAGAGCAGGATTTGTTTCGGTGACAGAGGGAGCAATTAGTCAAGAGGATTGGAGAGCAGTTGTGGTAGCGGATCCAGTGCGGGGGACAGAGCTACTCCCAAGATGGGAGATAGAGGTACATCTAGATGTTGGAGGATGGAATACCTCCCTTGCTAAGAGGAAATCTTGATGCTTTTGTCGCTTCAGGAGGTATTCCCACTAGAGGCCATGGTGTCAAGCATGTGGGAATCTTTGTTGGCACCAGATTACTCTTTTGTCTCAGTGAAAACGCCCTTGGGATGAAGCTAGGGCTTCAGGGGCTTAGTGATGGGCTTTGTGGGCTTGCATTGGGGAGTCACACCCACAAAGAGGAATAAAATATTATAATTTAATGTTGAGATTAGAAAGGGTTCCTAAACTCACTCATTAGACTCCTAATAAGGAGAGGAGAGATTGTGACAAATCTCATTGTGTCATTATGGAGTTAGCATAAGTGAGTGTGCACTTGTGCTAAGAGCTTGGAAATTTCAGAAAGGGAAATTCTGCAATTTTGGCAAATCTGGCCTAGGGTTTCTTGGAGATTTTATGTTTTTGTTTTCAGCCAAGGAAGGCTTCTATACAGCCAAGAGAGGCCACATGTGTGACAGTCCGCACGTGTGGGAGAGGCAGAACAGTTTGCATGTGTGATTTCTGGGCAGGTGGGAAGGTGACAATCCGTACGGCTGACGTCAATAGGCCATACATGTGACGTCAGCAAGTTTGCAAATTGGGAATTTTCCCTAGGATTTTACTGAGTTTGGTTTGTTGATTTTTCTATTTTTGGGAGGACTAATTTGTCCTTAGATTTGGTGTAAATTGTGACAGCTGGGGGGGCTGATTTTGCCCTTAGAAATTTTTGAATTTGACAATTTACAGAACAGAAAATTTTGTGTCTCAAGTGTGTGGATGATTTATCTCTGATCTTGCTATTTCCGTTGTTGTAATTTTCAGTGAATAATTTCAGTGTAAAACTATGCAGTGATAATAGCTCGGGTTTACTGTTTGGTTCACTTGGAAGTAATTTTCCGATCTGAAATTAGTTGCATTGAGTTGCATGTGAAAATTGACAGAAGGGTTAGAAGAACAAGGAAGATTTAGGTTCTTTGGGCCAAGGGAAGAAAGACTTGTTGGATTGTGAGTCACTAGACAATCACAAAGTTTGAGACCACCTTCTTATGAGTTGTCATCCTTATCTACCGATGAGGTGTTGTCCTTATCCATTGATCAGTTGTTAGTGAGATCTAGATCTAAAGGTGGTTAATCACATGTACTGTAAATTGATATCATAAGATGAATACATGTGTTGAGAATGGTTTAAATCCCTTTCCACCAAGTTCTTGTCTAGTGTTCCATGGTATCAAAGACAAAACCGAATCATTGGATCGTACAAATTGGATCGCTAATGTAGATAGAGGTGCAACAAAATTCCACACTTTTAAGTTTTGTTGTCCACCAAGGAACCCACTTGCAGGCACTATTTAAAGAAGTTTTCATCCACCAATAGCTAACATCCCATGCACCATGCAGCCAAAGACACAAATCTACACCAACGATCTATTCAATGAGATGCCCAACACTCTGTGATCTGCACAGCTTTGGAAGAGTCGATTTTGTTTTTGGCCCATTGCAGATGTTGAATGATTCCCCGTGATCAACTCCTACCTTCCACGGCTTTGCCCCACCAACAATCTACTATTGATTTACGTGTGAAAATTATTCAAAGCCAATTTAGATCCAAGATGCAAAGTGTATGTTAGAAGGAGAAACGACCAAAAACTACCCATGTGAACGTGTCCCTTGCAAAAACATAAAGAGGTATAGCCAAGTCTTCAATTCTGCATGTTTGTGAAATAGATTTCTTAATCGATTGGTTATTTTTTTGCTTTTTTAATGGTAATTACACAAAATGCATGAGGTGAGAACAACAATATTTGTTTATGGTACAAATTGATCACCCCACAAAATAAAGAATGAGGTCATGAAGGATTGACTTAAGGTGCATTGCAATTGATACTATTGTATTAGAGTGGGCAATTCTCTCCTAAGAAAAGAAACAGAGTGGTCACTGGTCACACCTTTTGTAAAAACCTTTTTAATCAAACTTTTCTTACAAAAGAAACTTGGAGGAGACATTTAAAAATGTTATTTTTTAGGGAGCTTGGAAACTTCAAAAAAAAAATAAAAACTTGCATGTGTCATAGACTCATAAGCAAAACAGTTGATGACTAAGAGCCTACCTTGTAAAAGAGTTCTTCAAAATTGCCCATTTCCTTGATCAAAGGGCAATTACATTGTAATTGTGAAAAATCAATGAAAATATCATTTTTCCATGGTGGTTGTGTCCTAGACCTGTCTTGAAATCAAAATAAGGGGGTCTAAGGACACTTGTTGTAGAAAATCAGTAACATAAGCACACTAACACATAGAGCTAATGTCACACACTTAGCAAAAAATGATTTCGGTCTTAAATGAAAATAACCCACATCACAGCTATACTTCATAAGCAAAAACACACATTACTAAGTACATCTGCAGCGGAAAATAACAATGAACAGCAGTCACAAATCCATGTGAACACACAGAAATTTTGGCAACCAACCAGGGAAAACCCCAACTTGGGGAAACCCACTGAGAGAGATTTTATTTCTGCTTCAGGAAGAAATTACAAACTACAACAGTCAATATGGCAGCAAAAGATAACTTACAGGCACCCAACAGTCCCCCTTATTTTCTGTCTAGAAAACCGTGCCAAATCCGTACTGTTGTACAGCCCCCTTCACTGAACAGCACCTTGAAATTCGTGCCAACAATAAGCTGTACGGATAGAACAAAAATCCCTCCTGCAGCAAAGAAAAACTTCATACTTGCCTCGAAACCCATGCCCTTTCTCCTTGTTGTACAGAYTGTACGGATCCGTACAGTACGGCGTCCAACAGCAACAGTATTCCCAGCACTTCTCACACAGAAAATCTCCTTGGGAAATGTGCCCAATATCTCTTGGAAAMTGTGCCAAACTTGCTGCAAACAATTTCTTCCAAACTCTCTCAAAATCTCTCACAAACTTGTCTTGCACACTGCCCTAGGTTCACTCTTGTAGCTGAAAATGACTTTTCATATCTAAATGTCTTTTCACCTTCCCCATCCCTAAACCTAATGGCCAAGATCTAATCTTGCCTTTACAAGATCAAGGGACATGATTCATTCCCTCCAAAATAAATCACTTAATATATTAAAGTACAATTTCACTTTTTGACATAAGTGCACTTTATGAAATAAATTCACTTTAATATTAGAAGGTTACTTTACAAAAAGTCACTTTAAACAAAAGAGCCACTTTATTACAACTTTGTAAAACACCTTTTGCAAAGTTAAGTGCCTAGCAGTGTAAATGTGAGGTTACTCCCGCATACAAGACACAACATGTGGAGTACCTCCCGAGCTACCAAAAGCTAACACTCCCTCTTAGCAAGGGATGTACAGTGTACTCGCTGCCATCACCATCATCCGGTCCCGTCCTCACGTCCATTACATTGTTCATGGTAGTAGCTCCCTCTGAACCTGGAGTCAACCTCAACACCTGTACTGAACTCGAATCTGAAGACATCCTCCTGATAGCTACTCTGAGCTTATGTTCGCCCACACCAGCTGAGCCTCCTGTCGGTGCTCTGAAGAGACTCCCTCTCTTCCCTCGGAATGCGAGAATGAATCTTTGGTACCACTGCAGTCTCAGAAGCCTCTTGCTCTTCATATGACTCCGAATCATAACCTGTAGGTTGTCCTCGCACCATGTACAACCTATCCATCTGATCACCAATCAACTATGGTACGACCGGATCCACTCCCTCCCTATAAATAAATACATGTCCCCTCTTGAACAATGTAGAATATCCAGCATCTTCCAAGGCTGAGACCGAGAGCAGGTTAACCCTCAACCCCAAAACAAACAAAATTCCATCAACCTCCAGGAGTCCTCCATACTCGAGTCAGAATCTAATCCTTCCAACTCCATGTACAGCTCGTGTCATACCTCCTTCACTCTCCACCAGCCGATCAGGACTAGTCTCTGTGATACTAAGGAATATATGCCATATTCCTGTCATGTGACAATAGGCTCCACTGTCAACAATCCATCTACTGTCACGAACAAATCCAACACTATCGACACTGGATACTAGAGTGACCAAAGATAAATCCCTATCAAACTTGGACGAAAAGTCCTCTATAGTTGTTGTTGTTGTTGTATCAGGCCCCTCCTATTTGTTCCCCTTCTTTTTCTTCTCAGGACACTGAGAAGCAAGGTGCCCCAATTGGTTGCAGCAGTAACATCTGACTTTACTCAAGTGCTTCTCGGAACTCCCTTTCTTCTTCCCCTTGCCCTTTGTTGCAAGAGAAACATCCTCATCAGATCTGTCTTCCTTCTATCCACTACTTTGAGATCCTATCTGGATCTCTTCCCAAGTGAAGTCGTCCCATAGTCTACTCCAATCTGGAAAATTCTCCCAATCCACCACGCACTTCACGAAGACATCCCACTCCTTCGTGAAGCCTTTCAAGGATATCCTTCCCAACTCGGGTTCTGAGATGACCTCCCCTACTGCAACTAACTCATCCTTAACCTGAGCTATCTGAGTAGGATAGGATGCAACACCCTCACCCTTAGCCATCTTCGTGTCCTGCAGTTTATCCTTCAAGGCCATCTTCCAATTTGCGTTCTTAGCCTCATATAAATTTTTTAATGCCTCCCACATATCATATGTTGTCTTCTTCTCAGCCAAATGTGGGATGAGTGGGTCCTTCACTCCATCCAGAATGATCCTTTGTGCTTTGGCCTCCTTTAACTCATGCAAATCCAAGGCAACAGGATCTGTTGTGGGAGCTACAACAACAATGCTGACATAACTCCAAATCTTGTTCTCCTTGAGATCAGACGACATCCGGACCTTCCACTGCAAGTAGCTGGAAATGCCTTCCAACCAATCCTCATATTTGATGCATGCAGCCATTTCCCTGTCAACTGTTCAAAGAAAACAACCAACAAATTCCCCCCTTCAAATCTAGCCAAAAATAACACTGCTCATTGTAACTCAGAGCCCAAGCTCTGATACCATGTAGAAAATCAATAACATTAACACTGCTCATTGTAACTCAGAGCCCAAGCTCTGATACCATGTAGAAAATCAATAACATAAGCACACTAACACATAGAGCTAATGTCACACACTTAGCAAAAAATGATTTCTATCTTAAATGAAAATAACCCACATCATGATTCACAGCTATACTTCATAAGCAGAAACACACATTACTACGTACATTTGTAGCGAAAAATAACAATGAACAACAGTCACAAATTCATGTGAACACCCAGAAATTTTGGCAACCAACCAGGGAAAACCCCAACTTGGGGAAACCCACCGAGAGAGATTTTATTTCTGCTTCAGGAAGAAATTACAAGCTATAGCAGTCAATATGGCAACAAAAGATAACTTACAGGCACCCAACAGTCCCCCTTTTTTTTGTCTAGAAACTCATGCCAAATTCGTACTGTTGTATAGCACCTTGAAATTCGTGCCAACAGTAAGTTGTAAGGATAGAACAGAAAGCCCTCCTGCAGCAAAGAAAAACTTCAAACTTGCCTCGAAAATCGTGCCAG